>JAMYCR010000357.1:0-29698 GCA_028830335.1 Eucera pruinosa
GGTACAATAATTTAACAACGAGCATCTGCAGCCAGTATATAACGAGTATTTTTATCTTTTTTTTTTTTTTTTAGATTCACAATATACTATAATAAAGGTCTACTCTTTCTCTTTCTCTCTCTCTCTCTCTCTCTCACTCTCTTAGTTCTTCCTTTCTCTCCTCCCTCTCTCTCTCTCTCTCTCTTTCTCTATTTCTCTTGGAGATGTTGTCCACAGCGAACGATCGATGAAAAACGAGTCGTATATAAATATTACTCCGGAATAAGCGGAATAATCGTATGTGTGTGTGACGACTAGCTATTATAAATACGGATCGCATCGTGGCAAAAATTCTTCCTCAACGTGGAAGGAAGAGAAGACGCTCGTAGACAAATAGACAACAATGCACAACATGACAATTGATTGTTGGTGTATATATTTCTTCTCTCTCCTGGTAAGTTTTTATGTAAAATTTATGTATGTATGTGCTAAAAGATGCAGGACGATAGAGAAGAGGGGTGTGGTGTAAAGGGGGCTCGGAGAACATTCATAAAGATTATACCCGACTTCTATTTACAAAATAACTCCGGTAAAGTGACGTTTCCGATGTTAATAATAGTTATCGAGAACAAAATTTACACGCCCCTCTTCCGTAAATCGGATAATAAAGCCATCTTAGGGAACACACACATATACGTATATATATCATCATTCTCATACGTCAATATATGACTGAAAAAAAAGAGATTCTTCTCATGTACAAAGTCGTGGTAGTGGGCGTAGTAGTATTGGGATAGTGACTGCTTTGTGTGAGCGTACACGTGCGCACGCGTGTGTATGTATGTTTATATAGATATATATGATATCTGTGTGTGTATGCAACAATCAAAAGGTAATTTTCTTTAATATATTATATTTACGTTTGTTTGTCTCTCTCTCTCTCTCTCTCTCCCCCCCACCCCCTCTCGTTCTCCCTTTCTTTCTTTTTGTACGCTCGACGGTTTTACCGTATTTCCATCGGATACTTTTTCTGCTTTCTTCAGAAGTCACAAAATAACAAAGCGCAAAATCTGCCATGTGTTTCTTATATGCTTATCTCTTATTCTCTTTTCCACTCTCCTCCATTCTTACAACCCTTGTGTCTTCTCTCCCTGTACACTTTGCACCGAGCTTACCCACAAATGTACACAATCATACACGCACACGCAGAAACACATGCACACGTTTTCTTTCCATCTTCCATACATGTAACACATTCTTCCGTTTACACTATTCTTTTGTACGCTCTATCGTTCTCTCTCTCTCTTTCTCTCTCTCTCTCTCCCTCTTTCTCTCTACCCCTCCGATATTTCCGTCTCTCTTACTTCATCTATCTTTCTCACTCGGAAAAAAGCGAGCTACGAGCGACGAACCATCGCGTATGAGCGACACGTGTATCCATCTTCGATCGGTGTGGGAATTTAGAACTCGGCGAATTCCTTGGCGCACTTCTCCGTCAACGAAATCCTCAGCGTCTCCTCCTCGTAATCGTCGAAGTTGCTGGTATCCCGGGTCCTTTACATTTCGGTATGAATGGAGCTTCGATTTTCTTTTGGAAGACAGCTATCCAATCGGTACTGGCGAACCACTTGTGACCCTTGATATCGTTCACACCAGCCTTAAAGATTGCCATACCTCTTGGTAAGATCAACTTGCAACAAATTACGCAGCAAGTCTTTAAGGTCGGATCCGAAATGCGAGGGAAATCGTGGCTTTCCAGTCACAATCTTCTCATAGATCTGAATCGGTTGATCAGCAAAAAAGGGTGGATAACCGGCAGCCATCTCGTAGACAAGCACACCGAGCGCCCACCAATCTACAGCTTTATTGTAACCTTTGCTGAGAATGATCTCGGGCGCGAGATATTCTGGTGTGCCGCACAAGGTCCATGTTCTACCTTGCACCCTTTTGGCGAAACCAAAATCTGTGACTTTCAAGTAGCCTTGAGAATCGATCAACAAATTTTCTGGCTTGAGGTCCCTATAGATTAAGTCGAGGTAGTGAAGGTACTCAAACGCTAAAACGATCTGTGCCGCGTAAAAACGCGAATGCGGTTCCGAGAAGCGCCCAACCTTTCGCAGATGACTAAACATTTCGCCTCCCGGTACATATTCCAGGACCATGTAAAGGTACGAATTATCTTTAAAGTGGAATCGTAAAGAGACCAAAAACGGGAAACTGATCGCCTGCAGTATCCTCTTTTCATTAAGCGTGTGTTCCACTTGTTTAAGTTTACAACCTTTTGCTTATCAAGTATTTTCATGGCATAATACTCTCCAGTCGGCTTGTGTTGCACTATCATGACACGACCAAACGAGCCGGTACCGAGTGTCTTGATCCGTTCGAAGTCATCGAGAGCAGCGGTGTTCGTCGGGTTTCTCTTCCACTTGTCCTCGAACTCCTTCTTTGCCTTGTCGAGGAACTCCTTGACGCTCTCGGCAGCGTCAACCTTTTTGTTTGCGGTCGCGGCATTGTTGCCCATCTTAGCAGCCGCGCTAGTACCCGAGCCTGCCAGGGCTCTACGCAGCTCGAGAAGTTCCAGAAGACTGCGTCTTCGTTTTCGTTTATCCTTCCCCGCAGCCGAGCCTACCAGGGCTCCGCTAAACTCCGGCCACCTCCAAATTTTTACTATCTTCTACACAGGTACTTCAATCGGTACCACCAGCACCGGTTTTTTGGTACTCTTTTCCCTTTGTCCTACTCTCTTCAATTGTCACTAATAGTTTATAATAGCCTTAATTGTCAATGGCCCTAGAAGACCTATGAGACGTCCGAGAAGGCACTTACACTTACGCAAGGACAGGGCTTACGCGCGCACGGCACGATGCACTCCTATGGTGGACTATCCCTTTCTTTTTTTCAGTTCAATTCACCGAACAGAAATCCCAACTTCTCGCACTCAGTTCAAATCTTAATGGTCCCCCAATTGCACGTCAAAGACCAAGCGATTTCGCGCGGAAAAATGGGTCAACATTAATCCTCGTCCACACCTTGCGCCATCTTCTCTGTCAATTGTACTAGCCCGTCGTTGCCGTCGTCCACTAAAGTTGTCTCAGTCTTTCCTTTCTTATCTCTCTCTTTTTATTCCTGCCTTAACGCGTCGTAGTCTCCTACACTAAATCCCTTTAACGTACTCGTCCCACTTGTCCAATCAAAACACTAAACACTAGTCGGCTTTCACACTAGTACGAGCGGCAAATTCATCAGAAACGACAGTTTGAACGTGGGTCGAACGAAGCGAGAGAACGACGTCGGTTTCGATCGCTCTCAACCCTCGAAATGCTTGCGAAACGTCGTCTGCTTAATTTACACGGCACGCACATACAAACTTTGACTCAGGCGTATTAAATGAACATCGCGAACGAACGTGTATCGCGTTTTCTCGCGGCAAGAAATACAGTACGCGCTTTCACACTAAATACACTAATTCTTTTATTATACGCGCGGACTGATTTTAAGCTCTTAAAACGAAGCAGGCGGCGGTAGCGGAGACAGTCGGTACCGTTCCTAAAGATGGCGACGCGGCTCTCTCCGCACGTTCGTTCAGGATTTCGCACGGATGCGAAAATGACGAAGTGCCGCTCCACGAAGCGAGAGAGCTACTGTGGTGCATGAATCAGCTATTGCTTCAACTTATCACCGATAGATGTAGCACGGGAAAGCTTAGGGGCGCCCTCGATAAATGCTGCCACCTGACGAAAGCGTCGACGTACTTTAAATTCAAAGTAAGTTGTTTCTTGCTTCCAAATCGTCAAGGTTTTCGTACTGGATCGTGGAATGTTCTATACAACTGTTTGTGTCACCATTTCAATAGAGAATGTGACTCCCTGAGTCATCAGAAAGCAGAGAAAAAATGACGTTATGTTGTGAACAGTTTATTACATTTATAGTCGAAACTCATTTGGCAAACACCACTGAAAACTAAAAACATTTTTAGTTAACTAAAATACTAAACAGTCTTTAATTCTTTCGTTCTTTTGTAATAGCTTAACCAAATTCTATAATTACAAAGCAAACTTCAGAAAATTTTTTTTTTTTTTTTTTTACATGTAATATCTTTTTAGTTGAATCTGTAAATCTTACATTGCAGAAATTGGTTCACAACATTGATATTCAAAATAAAGGTAGAAGCTTCATACTTTTCTATATTTCTTATATTTTTATTTATAAATTACTGATGAATTCTCCAGTACTAATAACCTAGAACGGTTGAAAGGTTATAAAACTATTTTTATCATTTTATTGAGATTAATGTTTTGTTCGATTAAAATACGCAAAGTATACAACGATGCTTTTGTTACAAGTTAATCCCACATCGAGTTTATCATCAATTTGGTAGTTTTATTACTATTAATAATAATCGACCCGTTTTGTGGTATTGAACCGTGTGGTACGTACACGGAAGGTTGAACACTCGTTGACCTGTGATAATCCTTTGGCGATTAGTTTGTAACTGTAGATAGGCATATAGGCACAATTTTAGAGTGGTGGATACGGTCGAGAAGCTAGGTGGAGTCGATGGGGGACGGAACGAACCGGTTACGATCGAGTCAAAAAGGTACAACCAAGACAGGTCTTTCGGATACAAACAGTATTTTTGTGTGTAACCCTGTTACATTGCATGTCAAACTAGATAAAGGCGGCAAAAGACGTTTCCATCGAAGTTCAGTTCGGATGTGTTTCTTGCATTAACTTCAGTTTGTTTCTACCCTATGGGATGCGCGCGACCACGCGCTCTATTGATTCCATGACTTGAACCTGAAAGCGGTGTGCCAATTTGTCGAAGGAAAGTGGAATCGACTCTTTGCTTATATCATTTCTTAAATATTGAAAAATTTTGTAATCTGTGTATTTTCATAAACTAAATATAGTACAATAATAGTATTAAAAAAATTTATACCAGAAAAACCTTGCCAAATCCATACCAAATTTGAATATTTAATATAAAAAACGCAACCAAGTGTAAATGTTAAGATTGTATACATAGTAATATATTAGTATTAAAAGTTACTTTCACCTTTTACGTATATTAATAGTCCTTACATTTTTCCTAAGCATGAGCTTGCTTTACTTTTTTATTCTCGACACTTTCTAATGCGCAAAAGTAACCAAACAAACATAATAGGGCATAGCGTGGTGAATGAGAACGTATCAAGAAAAGTGGGAATTTAGTCCAGCGAAATGAAAATTTAGATGCGTGATGCTATCTTTAGTTTGACACTGCAAAGCCAGTGGAAATATAGGTTACTGTCATCGAAATAGCTTGTGGCTGAACACTTCACTGACCCACTAAAACGAAATTTAATTTTATCAAGTAAAGATGTATGTCATCGAGTACATTTCCGAAGATAAAATATTTTCGAAAATTAAGACACTTCTATGCTCATTACAATATGTATTTGTTACAGTAAATGTGTTAATTCAGCAAATATATACACTTAAGAGTCAATGTATGTACATACTAATTTGATAAATAATTAACCCGAATCTACTGTATACTTCATATATTTTCAACAGATTTATTACCTTCCCTAAAATTTTACGTACATGTATACATAGATTAGTAAGTGAATAAGTTTATTAAATTTTATGCGTTTATTTTGAAATATACACATATTTTTGATAATTGTACGTTTAAAATAATTTCATTCAAAAAGAAATTCTCGATATATTTTATTTATGATTTTCTAGTCAAAGAAAAGAAAGATATATTATATTGTTTTTTCTGGGTGTAAATGTCGTCTGTTTATTCGCTCCATGTGTATCATAAATAGAACTGCGCTAGAAACGCCAAGCATGTATCACCTTCCTCGTGGAAAGTTTCATTGAAAACCTAACTTGATCTGTAGACATGAATGTGTGCTCAATGTTTTACGGTGTAAAGGATATTCAAAAAGAAGCATCTGCTTTGCGCGTCTTCACCTGCACCGTCCACAGCAGCTGCTCGGTGTTATCTTCATGCTTACGTAGACCTCTGGCACGTGGCATATACCGTAGGGCAAAAAATACATTTCTGAACAGACTAAACTGACACGTTTGCACAATTTTCACGTACGTGAACATTTATCAACTGCTCAACATTCTTTTGTATACCTACTGCTATATAAAAAATGTAGTTTTTAGTTACTCTTTGTTTTCTAAATCATTACAAAACGTTGACAAGATTATAGGACGGATACCTAAACTTTTTACAATGTGATGCAATAAATTTTAGAAACGCATTTAACGTTTACTTTCTCTTATTTCTCATTTAGAGTAAAAAAATAAAATATACTTTTACATTATAGTTTCATGCATTTACCAGTAATTATTTTAACCTTGCATACATAATGTATCCGTGCGCGTATATACATACATATAGCATATAAAGCTATAAATAGTAAACAGAGGTGAAATAAAATGTATTAAAAACTAACATATTATGTATCGTAGGGATATGTACAGCTTCATCCTGCATCATAAGTTTTGTTACTGACTAAGCTGTTTATAAAACCCTTAAGGCTAATGTTATAATAAAATAATATTGTACCGAGAAGGAAAAGTGAGATTGTGCTATTTCACGGTAAAGGCAACCTGTAACATGGACGTAAATGCAGTGGAGCCTTTCAGTCGGGTGCGTGGATCAACCTGAAAGCATCGCGCACCTTTTAATATACACCGGAAATGGGGCCATACGCGAAATTTCTAGAACTTTCCGGAGCTTGTATCTGCTTATTCGTTGCATAGTACCCTTAATGTATATTAAGTTTTACTAAAATCAAAAAAATATGTTAAATTGTACTTAAAGTTTAATAGTGATTACTTTGAAGGCGATGCGGAACAAAATATATGTTCCTCAAACAATACGTTGCTAGCGCCGGAAGCGCGGGGATTTTTTACGAGTTTCGTAAGACAGGATTCAATTGGTCAATGCGCTACTTGGAGGGGCATTAACAACGCGTAGTGTCGAAGTTACCACTACCACGAACCTTAGACCGCATAAACGTTGATAGCTTTAATTAAATCTACTACAATTTAGATTTACGTCTTTTATTATTTAAAAGTAATTAGAACTAATACCAAAACGACTTATTTGCGTTAAATACTTTTAAAAGGCTAATATTATTTTATGAGAAACTACATTGAATCATGTCGTATTCATGACTAAAATATAGCGGCAAATTTATATATAGCTCTAAATTATTTTCTTTGAAAAAGTAAAGTGAAATTAATAAGAACTAGTGATTATATCATTTAATTAGAACTTTAGAGAGAACCTGTGTTCTTGAATGAAGAAATTGTATAACAATTTACAATTATTTTAAAATTGTATTTGTAGTGAATGGTTTAATGAAGGACTGACTCGTGCGCCATCTGTAAACGAGCGGGAAAGAAAAGTGTTTGAAGGCCGCCGGCCTGCCGGCCGGGCTGAGTAACTCGGGTCTCGAGCGAATCAGTGTGCGAGTCTCTCTGCCATTTGCGCGTCGGTACGCGGCTACGCGGCAGTAGTGATACCAGAATTCTACGTCTGCTTACCGGTGCGTACAAAACGCAGGCCTTATTAAGTGCGTTTTATACCTAAGTGTTTTATCGACCACACGATTAAATCGATCACCATGGCGGATACAGAAACTAAGTAAGTACTACAGATTTTTCTATTGATCTATCATAAGGAAATCACACGTTTTCACCGCGAACACTTCTGTTATGTTTCGTTACCGAATACAGTAACGGTGGATTAACAATACGTTTCATAATCACCATTCTTATTAATTTATTCTGAATGCTTTACGCTTGTGAATGATTTCCTGGCTTTCACAATTTTGTTTGTATCATAGTTGATTGTATACTTTTGAAAGCGTACGTAGTTTGTACAACCACGAGAAAGGGACATCGGGGGAGGGAGAGGGGATGCCCTCTCTACGTGTATTCTCAGCTTGATTCGTAAGACGCGTTACGTTCTCAGGATTACCTGCTTTTGCCATGATACGTGCTCCACTTGCAGTGCTGCTTTTCTGGCGATTTCGTTTACCCTTTTATTTTTCCCACTTGTCGTAGCTTCAACTACATGAAACAACTACAAAGAGATACAACGCGTGTTTGTTTGTTATTAATATATTCGTTCTTTTATGAATGCTATATTCATGAATATTTTTTCAATTATTTATAATTAGAACAATTCTTCTTTATGAATCATTCTAGAACATGAATGGTTAAACATGATCGCGAATCAAAATAAGATATTCTATAACATAAGTTTTCAATTTTTTCAATGTTGATGATTGTTGAAATATTTTTAATTGAAAAAATGTTTGATTATTCGTGTGTACAAAGCGTTGAAAATATTTAATAAATGATTGTACGCACATCACCTTAAAAAGAAAATGGACAAAGTATCGATCTGCTCTCTGTTACCGACTACTCTTGAAAATACTTAATATTTTTACTCTCCATTACATATTTTTAAGAGGTAATACGTAGTACTTATAATGACAAATATCGGTGCTATTTAGGTTTATTTAAGTTCCAACACTATGGGAACAAATGTATATGTAACATTGATGTATATTTACGGTCCACGAACATCCACGATTTGCCGCGCCGAAACATTCTGTATGTGTTGCGTGCGTACGTGTACGTGTGTTCTGTTGAAAGGAGAGGGTTGAGAGAAGGGGGAGACGAAAGCAGGATAATATTAACATCGGTAGGTGCCGCCACAGTTGGCGTCCTATCTCTATTTCTTTTCCTTGTCATTCCATCTTTGTCTATAGCCATCAAATTCAACCAATACCACGCTAAAGTAAATAAGGCATCATGATAAAACCTTATTTTAAATTTATACTTTAAATTTCCATGATGTTTAACATTTCTTTTTTAAATATTTATTATTAAGTACGATAAGTATGTCATTCATAAAAATATAAATGACGTTACTGATATTTTACATAAATAATATTTTAGTTTATATATACATTATTTATAGATATTATTGTCATGCAATATTTTTATTCTTCAATTGATATAAATTATTTGGGGAAATAATTAAAATTTGTATCTTATAATTTTTAGAGACACCAAAGTTGCTACAACTCCAGAAAAGAAAGTAGTAGAAGAAGAAAAGAAAACTGTTCAAGAAGTTGATGAAGATTCAAAAGCATCTGAAAATGGAGAAGCCAAAGAAACCAAAGAAAATGGCTCGAATGAGGAAAATGAGTCAGAGAACAAGGAAGCAGAATCAACAGAAAATGGTGATTCCACAGGTAATATTATAACATTAATGTTATACAAGAAAAATATGGTTTAATTTTGTACCCAAGTATTTGATATGTCCACTTACATACTTGACATATATATTGTACATAACTAGTAGACAATTCAACTCATATTTTTTCAAATATTACTTTACTTTTATTTATAGATGCTCCCATTGATAGTTGTTGTATAAAGAGGAAATCAACAACTTTAAGTGAAACAACAGAAGAAGCTACCACTGATGGTGCCAGCCCTGAAAAGAAAACAAGACTTGAAGAAAAAAGTGCTGAAACAGAAAGCAATGGAGAAGCAGAAGCTACGGCCTAATATTTTTTATGTTTACTGCAGACTTAATCTATAGATGCAATTTTAACAACTAATTGAAAAGTCAGAACACCTAAAATTTGTTATCTGTGCATCGTCATGATGGACGAGCATTAAAAGCAACACTTTCAATATTGTATTAATGACCTTTGTGTTCAGACATTTATGTGTGTTTATTGCAACCATTTTTGTGATTCTGATTGGTAATAGTATATACCCACAATGTCATCATAAATTACTACCATTCATGATTCCTAAGTTTTTTCCACATTGACGTCCATATACAATACCTATACTCACACAGTACTAAAGTTATTAAACAAGAAAGATACAGATAATATAAATAATATATTTCTGATACATAAAAGTAGATGATGGTGTGGTGCTCGAGAACGATAGTTGTGGAATATATTCCAAACAGAGTTCTCATTCTTTCTGATGCACAGACATGAGTATAATATATAAACATTTCATATCAGAGATGAAAGAAATAATATTTTTTGCAAATCAAAATACATTCCTATAACACCTTGAAGCTCACCCAGTGTTCATTAATATTTTCTGACAAAACATACAAACTGGATTCTATTTGTAAATTCTAACAAATATTTGGTTTTATAATATATATGTATATATACATATGTGACTTATGTATTAATTTAACCGACAGAAAAAGTAAAAAGAAAAGTTGATAAATTACAAAGTGTTTGGGTGTATTGACATTAATGCAATATATAATTTAATTGATTTACAATTAAATTTAAGATACATTTAGTAAAATGTGTAGACTATTCTTTAATTATCAAAATTTTTGACAGTTCTATTTGTTACAATAGTATAGGGTGCAATTCATAGTTTTAAATGAAGTGTTTGATATATGTAGTAACTTATATGTACAGAAAAATACGGGTGAGTAAAAATAATTAATGTTAAATTTGCAATAACAGAGATAGAAAATGCTGCGTTAACAATTTTACTTTAATGAAAAGTTGCATATCAAAAGTTTGAATTTATGTGTAATTAAAATAATATACTTCTACACAAAGGGTGCAAAATTAAAAGCAATCTAGTGTATATCAGACTAGCATAAACAGTTGATTTATAATGTTAAACATAAAACTGCTGCTATAATGTCTTTATTAGTCTTTTTTAGTTACTGTCTAGTACAAATTGTTTTCATACAAAGTATGGTACAATCAGAATAACTGTAATATTATTTCTTATGTAATAAATATTACCTGAATTGGCAAAACTGTATAACATTATATTGAAACATATCCAATAACAAGGTAAAGTTAAATTAAATATAGTGTTAATATATTTGTTAACTAATATATTCTTATAGCTTACAAAAAGTATGAAATGTTTGTTACTAATAAAATTCCTGTACAAAACAATAAATAATACACAGTATATAACACAATAAAAGTTAATTTATAACGAACCACAGAAATTTTGTCCTAATACTTAAAATAACGAGTTGTTTTGTCGACTTTATAATAACTGTATAATAATCTCTATACTTGTATGATTTGAATTAATTAATTTAATAAGTATTTAAACTCATATCGAATGAGTATTAATATTTCGTACTTAAACTTTTTGATACTTTGCGTTGAATCTCATAAAATATGTAGATAGATTATTTTAAAATTGATATTTTATAATTGAAATTTAAATCAGTACAAAATCGAAACTTATAGCTCGTTCAGTTTAAACAAAGAAAAAGAAGTAAAAAAATTTGCATTATTATATATACAGCTAGATAATTATAATAATTTACCTTGCAAACAAAATGAAAATTCTATAGACATAATTTTCAAACGTTTAAAAGTAGTGTAGTGTCATCTATAGGAGAAATGGAAACTATTGAAGAATTTGTGATAAGATATATGTGTATCCGGGCGTTGTATGATACGCACTTGAATTACGTTATCAGAATTTAAATTTTAGACTTCATAACTTTGACATTTTAAAAAATTAATTTTATTTAACCGTGTTGTTTATACAAGTATACAAAATGAATACAAAACCGGTCTTTTCTAAACCTGGTAAATATATTTTAAAAATGTTTGTATATATGAACGTGTGAAAGTGGAAATTTTACTTTACTAAAATCCTACTTTTTTTTCATTATGAGTAGTTTTATAACACTATTATATGCTTACTTTGTTATATAAGATTCGTTTCTAATATAATTATTTTACAACATAACCTATTAAACTAATATTTATTTTATGTTATGTTTTTATGCATGTTTTATTTACACATATTGACATGCATTTTATATTGAAACAAAATTTAAATATATTCAATAATTTTTAAAATTATAGGAGATAACATGTGGCAAGAGGACAAACCAGATATAGAAGTTCATTCATCAACGCAATTTGTATATAATGCACATCATTCTCTTGCACTTAACATGCAACGTCAACGATTGCCTACATTTAAATATAGAAGTGATATTATTTATTTGCTGGAAAAATATCAAACATTGGTTTTAATTGGTGAGACTGGATGTGGGAAGAGTACACAACTACCTCAGGTATGTTTAAAATTCTTATAGAATTATTTTTATTACATAAAGAGATAAAATTTAAACACATAATGTTATTGAGATCAATTTCACTCTATGAACTAATATTGATACATGAAAATTTAAAATACTTATAATTTTGTTAGATATAGGTTCACTCATACATTTATGAAATAATATGTATTAACTATTCTTCATAGAGTTGTACATCAATTGAAATATAATATACAATTAAAAATTTAAATACCCTCTTTATGCTACTGAATTTTTTGTTTATTTTTTAAATTTATTGTAATACTTAAAATAATTTTTTTGAATTCTTATATATTCATAAATTCACATAATTTTGCATATAATCTTATTAATTTATCCATTTGACATATATCATATTTGGTTTAGAAGTACACATACATAGTGTTAGAACTGATACCAATGTCAATTTTATCAGTACCAATTTGTAAGTTTTGATCCAGATAACCTATTTGATGCTTCTACAAAGGTACTAATACTTTTGTATTGATACCCATTTGATACTTTACGAAAATATAGATATTTGATACTTTATAAAAATCGTTGTGTATCAAAGTTGTACAATTCTATAAGCTATAATTCAAAACAAAACAAAATCACGAAGAATACGAATTGTAGTATCAATGATTTCATGAGACACCAAATGGGTATTGATACATTCATCATTGACTAAGAACAGGATAGACCACTTATCCAATGCTTTACTTTGTCAGCTCATGAACCCCAAATCCGTTTTCATTTTTACATTTTCGATTGTCTAAAATGTATAACTTTTGCGTTTGATCTTACATTTTGTATATTAAAATACTTTAGAAGTGTTTACATTCTTTGTCAGATAATAAAACGGAAGATATTATTCCGAAAAGTCTGAATTTTTAGGTTATCGGTATTTCAGAGCATATGACACGAAGTCCCATAAGATGATCGGTCTATCTTGCACCTCGTCTGTGCATTCGTAAAGTATCAAGCAGGTATCAATACTTTCATAAGTTTGAATCAGTTGAACTTGCTAATCTAATTAAATTATCTCGTGCTGCAGAGAAATTTGCGTCGCTTGAAAATAATAATTCACGAAACCGTGGATCCGTAATTATTTAGAAAAGAGGAGAAATAGAAATCTCACCGATTTCGATGATTTTTTATTATATTTTAGAAATGGACATTTTGAACAACTTTTTCTTATACATATAACCACCGCTCGGCTTCAGTTTGCGAGATTTATCGCAAAAAAGATCGGCACTATTACATTGAATTCTGTCTATACGTAAATATGTGTCCGTAGCTCTGTGTGTTCATCAGCCTTGGATCGTCCCTTATCTATTGTTTTTATAAACAACAGTATAGCGGCCAGCGACGACTAATATATAATGTGTGATGTTAGATGTAGAATATGTAACCGGCCGCTTCACGGGAGCCTGAATAAGAATGCTGACCCAAACCTAATTAGAACCTAATCAATTGAACTAGTTACTAGATAGAATAATTAGGTTTGAGTTAGGTTATCTTATTCCGACCACCGTGAGGCGGCCAGTCATGCAAGTTTTTAAGTTCATCTGTTACAAATGACCATTGTTAGACGACTCGATGATGTGTTCATAAAAACTGTAGACAATTGGCAGTCCTATGCTTACACACACGCTGCCACGGACATGTAGTTATGGACAACATTTATTGTAGTACTAGCAATAGATTTTCGCAAATATCTCGGAAACTAAGACCGACTGGCGGTTCTATGTATAAGAAAAAGTTGTTCCAAATGTTGAATTCTATAACATATTAAAAAATCATATAAATCGTTGAAACTACCTCCCCCCTCCCCTTTCTACATTGCTAGAAGATTGCTTTTTATCGCGCGAAACACCTTTCCAAAAAATCTGAAAAAGATTGGGGAGAATAGTTATGATAATATGTTGTTCATAAAAATATAAATGGAACGATTTACTGAATATAATTATAAAAATGTAGTTCTAAGCGTCTAAAATTCGCAATACGTGAAATAGTGAAATTAGATCAACCAAAATGGTAGCAAAGAATAATATATTCGAAATGATTTGCAATAAATTGTCACGGAGGCAATACTGCCGCAGAGTGTCGCCGATTCTTGGCAACCTTGCTGCCTTGCCACGATTATCTCTCTTCCCGCCCCTTCACGCAACAAATAGCTGAGAATTGCTTTACGCCATCATGAAAGAAAATGCAAGTGCGTCCATCTTATAACGAAAAAATGTGCTGCAATATCGACCTTCCAACTTTCGAAAGTCACGTGACTGCTCTGCCAGCGTAATTTGATTCGCTTAAAATTTTCAATTCGGAAAATAATAATTTGTCTATAATTTGCAGTATTAAAAACAAACTTCTTCGACCTGAAAAAATGTGTCTGAATAGGCAGTACCTATACAATTAAAATGAGAAAAAATGAAGTTCGTATCTTTAATAGTTTCGGAGATAAAAATACTTTTATGAATGTACGTTTCGTAAAAGTCATCGATATTTGCAAACTTTAATGGCTTGCGTTTTTTAAACAATTTCGTTAATGGCAAAATGATGACCCCCCCCCCCCCCCCCGATAATTTCGCATAGTCTACAACATATTTCAATCCGAACAAAATCCCAGACATTGAAAGAAAAAAGTAATCGATTTAGCGTGGAATTACCCGTATACAAATATTGTAGTAATGTACAATGCCAAAAAAAAATTGAGATCTTATAAGTATATTATTAACATGATTAAACATTTAAAAGTTCTAATAATTGAAAGTACATGTAATGACCCAGATGATAGTACGGTAATTATGCATAAAAGGGTACATCTCACCGATTTTGATAAAATTTAAATATGTTATCAGGGTGAAAATTTTGAACAACTTTTGCCTATACATATAACCGCCGCTCGGCTTCAGTTTCCGTGATACGTGCGAAAAACTGTTGCTACTACACAGTGAACTTTGCTCATACCTGCGTGTTCGTGGCAACTTATGTCAGTATGGGATCACCGTTTGTCTACTCTTTCTAAAAACATATTGCGCCAAGCGGCGACCAATATGTATAACGGGTGAACTGGTTGAAAAAATACCGGTAGTTTGAATTAATGTTTGATTTAAGATTAATATACGTGTATGTACGCTTAATGGCAGCCGTATTCGTGTACATGGGAAAGAAAGACTGATCAGAGTAGGTTTGGGTTAGGTTTTCTGAAGAGCCCCCTCCCCCCCCACTTCGGGGAGTCCGACCACTTGTTCACGTTTCAACTTCTTACCGAATGTCACACCTCACAATTAGACGAAGTCGAAAAATGTCGAGGTGACTGAAACGTGAACAAGTTTTCTTTAAAAAATCTAATCCAAACTCAGTCTGATCAATCTTTCCTTCCCGTGTAGATTTCTTCAACTCCATTATTTGTTTTAAGAAGTTTACCCCTTGTACATATTGGTTTCTAGCCGTCGTGATGTGTTTATAGAAACAATAAATAAGCGGCTGACATATTACGCTGTCACGAACGCGTAGGTATAGCCAAAGTTCATTGACGTAGTAGCAACAGTTTTTCGCACATATCTCGGGAACTAAAGCTGAGCGGCGGTTACATGTATAGGAAAAAGTTACTAAAAATGTTGAGTTTTACAACATATTTAAATTTCATAAAAATTGGTGAGGTGTACCCTTTTATGCACAATTACCGATAGTACAATTGAGAGTTGAAACAGGTATTGTTACTTTTGCGGATTGTTAAGTAGGTATCGATACATTAAAAGGAAAAAGTGTCAAATTAATTTTAAATTTAATCGTAACAGATTTTCAACTGTTCTCGATTATGAAAGATATGGGTTTCAGACAATTAATGAAATATATACCTCGACCCCAGATATGGTTTACTTTTTCTGAAAGCTTTAAAGAAACTCTTGAATGAAAGATACGAAAAACTAAAGAATGAAGTGAAGAAAGAATTAAAGATGTGTGTGTAGCGTCTGGCCGTACGCACAAAAGAAAGTGTTGTGGCGTGAAAATGGCTAGCAAGCTATTCTTGAGGAGACGAATTCCAGATTTTTTTTACAATGCTTGTTTTCTGTAGAGTTTCGTCGAAAGTCCTCAATAGCAAGTGCAGACGTCAAAAATTAAGAATTTCAGGAAGGCACTCAACACGGATCCATCGTCTTATGACCAAGTGGGCCTTGTGTGGGTGGCCTGAAGGAAATCCCATGGCACTCCAAAAATGGTTAAACCAAAGCATACCCCCCACCGATCATCTCGTCGTTCCGAAAACATGCGCGTTAAAGACGTAAGGAATAGGCGGTGATTCAGAAAACGAAGAGCCCTGATTGGAAAATGCCCTGTGCGTGGGGTTAACCAATCAGGGCAAGCTTAAGGCGGTAGTCCCCAATGGTGGCCAGGCATATCAGAGAGTTGACTTTACCGACAAAATGGGCCAAAAATATGGGTTTGCCTGATACAACTTTTCGTCCTTATACAAGAGAATTTTGGCTCGAAATACGGCTCATTCGAAAGAGGACGGTTCAACGCAACGTGGTCAGGTAGTCTTGTGATCAAATTATGTTGATATGTAGTAATATGAGCGTTGTAAAGCGGAGCAAAAAGTAATAGCTTGACAGCCACCGAATGTAAGCATTTTTTTGATACGGAGAGAATGATCTGCATGAAATGAATACCTGACCACGTTGCGTTGAAGTCTCCCCTTTCGAATGAGCTATCGTTCAACTCAAAAGCTTCTCATATAAGGACGAAAAGGTGTATCGCGTAAAGGCATGCTTTCTGGGATGACTTTGCCACATTGACGATAAAACAGGCAAAATACGCATTAAGTTTAGTTCAGCTATTATGCACGAGGGGCGCCTAATTATAAAGACTAAATGACTGTTGACTGCGAGTGCAGCAGTAGCTCGATGTACTACTACATTCAACTTTGCCTATACATGTGTCGCCGATGCTTTCCCTCGGTGAAAGATAACCAAACGTTTTGCTTTGCGCTCGGCAAGCGACACCGCGATATGTTTATGGAAAAGCGAAGCAAGCAGCGATGCCTGTTAGACGCAACGTAACGCGTCCACGACACACGCATAGGCGGAGTTCAATGTTGTTGTATCATCATTTCTTTTTACATTTTGAAAAGTAGTATGTATGGTAATATATGTTGAAGAATGTTTTCGGATTTTTTTGCTGCAAAACTTAGGTGTAACATATGAAAAACTCTACACTAATCTGAAAAATGCAGATTTCGTTATGAAGCTGTAAAAATACTACATTTATATAGATACAAAGCCGACTCTCGATTATCCGGCCTCTGTAGGACCAGACCTCGGCCGGATAAACAAATGACCAGTTAATCTTGCAGCATGTTTTATAGATTGTTATGTTTATACCAAAAAATTAATATTAAATATATTTATAATGTTTAATATTTATACACATGTATGTACATACGGTACATATATACAATCATACCATCTCAATATAATATAATACTACATAATATGTATGTAATATTTGTTTAATGTCATTTTTCACAAAAAAGATGGTAATTTTTATGTTTCGTTTATTTCGTTTCGTTCGTTAATGTGATGTCACTCTATTTTCTCAAAAATAATATGTTAATTGCTGATGAATCTCCTTCCTGTTCAACATACTTCGTCGCAGTTACAAGTGCAATCTTTCCCTCTACGTAACTCACTTTCTTATCTCTATCTATACTCTAAGAAGTGCGGAATACTGTACTCAGGGATTTAGTACGAATGGAAAAAAATGAATATGAGGATGTGTATTTAAACAATGACAAATACATGTGACAATAATTACGCAAGAAAGTGAATAATTACAGAATATTTTATATCAACAAAAATGTGGCCGGATAAAACGGAGGCCGGTTCAGACGGGGTTGGATAATCGAGAGTCTATTGTAAATAGAAGTTGTAAATTCAGTTGACTGAAACTATTTCACATATTTATATTTTGAAGTTGGAAAGATAATTTTAATGATTGGATAGGCAGAGTGACTACGAGTTCAGACTGTAAACCCATACTTAACATTTTCGTCATATGTTCGTTATTCATTTATTCGTAACTACACAGTATGTCTGAAAAGTTCCCGAACTGATTTTCTATACTCGGTACAAGTAGCTTGATCTCTTGTTCAGCTAAGGAAGCATGTAGTACCAATCCTGACGAGCATGTGTACAAAATTTTAGCGTTTTTGGTCCACTTCATTCTCGACTTATATACGGTTGCGTGTGTTGTGTTCATGGTACCTTGTGCGAGCTCGCGAGATGGAACAAAAAGAAGCGTAATTAAGTTTTGTGTTCCGCTTAACAAATCTTTCGTAGAAACTTTTTCTATGATTCAACAAGTTACAAGAACGCGTGTTACTACTCGAACAACCTCATCTCACCCTTCGGGCCATCGCAGAAGAGCTAAACATCGGTAAGGATTCCGTACATTCCATATGAACTGAAAAAATGAACCGCCGGAAGGTTTGTTCTCCTTTTGTTCTACACTTCCTGACTGATGAACAGAAACAGGCGCGTCTTTCTTGCGCGAGGGATTTTGTTGATACTGCCGATAGCGATCCGAATTTTTTAAAAACAGTTGTAACGGGCGATGAAAGTTGGTGTTTCATGTACGACCCTCACACCAAACGGCAATCTTCAGCGTGGTTGAGTCCGAAAGCTCAAAGGCCGACAAAAGTGCGGCAGCAATAATCGAAAATCAAGACGATGCTCATCGCATTTTTCGATTCGAAAGGCCTCATTCACTACGAATTCGTTCCGACAGGGCAAATTGTAAATGCTACATTCTATCTGGAGGTAATGAAGCGCCTGCTGCGTCGTATCCGGCGAATCCGGCCCGAGTATCAGGATACGGGCAGTTGGACTCTCTTGCATGACAATGCTCCGTCACACACCGCAACACTTTTGACGCGTTATTACGCCGCAAATCAAATCACTGTCTTATCCCATCACCCCTACTCGCCTGATTTGGCTCCGGCAGACTATTTTTTATTCCCAAAAGTCAAGATGAAGATGAAAGGTCACTTTTACGAGGATATTTCGGCGATTCAAAGAGCTTGCACCGAGCAGCTAAGGGCGATTCCGGAAAAGGATTTTTCCAGAGCTTTTGAGCAACTGTACGAGCGCTCCAAAGAGTGTATAACTAGGGGAGGGTTCTATGTAGAAGGCTAATGTGAATAAATTCATTTATCTTTTACCATATGTTCTTATTTAACTTAGTTCGGGAACTTTTCAGACATACTGTGTATACAATATACCAATAAGTGGCAATAATTTCAAAACATGTTCAAGAAATTTTAAGAATATTTTACTCTGAAGTATACGCAGAGATAATTTTGGAGCACGTTTTATGCGATTATCTCTCTAGCTACGGATTCTTCTATTTACGAGTATTACTTAGTATTTTCTAGATCCAATAAATGTATGAAATGATATCACACACCTGTACTTCAATTCAACCATATTTATTAACGATAAGTACTACTGAAATAGATTTCTTTTATTTATTAGGTGTCAGAGAAGTTAAATGATTCTATAATTAACAAATCATATAAAAAATAAATTTATGGAAGGAAACTGAATTGTCATGTAATTATGAATTAAAAAAAAAAATATAGAAAAGAAAGATTAATTTGTGCGCGGCGCGAACTCACGACCAAAATAATCAGTATGGGGAATTTACAGGCAGAACCTATATCCACTCTGCCAATCTATTCATTGAAATCATTCTTTCTATTTTAAGATATACTGTGGTGAAATAATGTCACTTGACTGAATCTATTATTTTTGTTATCTATATATTATTCTTCCAGATGTAGAACTATTAAAAATCACGTACGGTACTCACTGCATGAAAAACATAAGAATTTAAAGTAAGGATTGCATTTTCGCGCGAAATACCTCGACAAAATTGATTTTTAATTTTTTTAACTACAGCGCACAATTCCAAAAAATCTGAAAGATATTGGGGACAATAGATGTAATAATACGTTGTTATCGTAAAAATATAAAAGTAGTGCTCGTACAACTTCACTACAAAATCTGCATTTTTCAGATCTTTTTAGGGTTTTTCATTTTGTACACCTAAACTTTGCAATAAAAAAATCCGGAAAAATTCTGTAACATGTATCACCATATATTTAATATGTCAGATTTTTTTCAGAATTTTTCTTGTCATTAAGTAGGACAAATATGGCAAAAACTGATATTTCATTTCTTCCCCATTACTACCCCCCAGAACGAGATAGAAGGTTGAAACTTGGTGTGAAAGCTTTTCTTTGGCTAAGTTATCAAATGGTACATCAAAAGTCTAATTTGGTTCAAGAGCAGTTTTGACCCCCTTATCCGGCTCTACATTTTAACTTGTGCTGGGCGCGAACTGGCGACCAAAATATTTCATATGGATTTCATAGTCGGACCAGAAACCATTCTCATGCTATCGTTGCGATTAATTGTCACGGCGGCAATGCGGCAACCTTGTCTCTGATTTTTGGCAACGCTGCTGCCTTGAGACGATTTCTCCCCTTGCCCCGCTAAGGCACAATGAACAGCCATGAATTACTCTAGGCCTTCGTGAAGGAAAACGATAGTGGCTCCGCCTCGTATTCATCAAGCAGCCCCATGCTTGTAGGAAATGATGTTACTGTAACGAAATCTACCATGCCTACGAAATCTGTGACGTCACGCGAAGGGACTACCGCCTTAAGAAATTGCCAGTGCAAGTAAAGTTGTAGTTAGAAAACTCGAAGAGAAGCGACTACAGTCTCAGTGTATGAAGACTTATTCCGCGAGCGAGAATTGGCAATAAATCGAAGTTCAATATTACCAAGTTGTGCGTCACTCAGATGAATACATACACCTTCTCCCCATATGTGTATAAATATGGAAACTTGACAAGCAAATACACTAACACCTTCTTTTACAATTACCTGTTATTTTATTAATCCGAATTTTTAAATGAAATCATGTATAATTGAAACATTTAAATTACAATAGAAAACTGGACAGCTATGACAATATCTAATTATTTACATGAAGCATTTGTAAAATGGAGGGTAGAATGCAAAACTGTTGTGATCACTACTGACAATACTGCAAACATGACACACAAACATAACAAATTGAAATTATTAGTTTAATATTATTACTGTTATTTTTTCAAATAAATATAAATGTTTCCGTGAAATGTCAAATAAATTTTGAACATTTTAATATATGTCAAACAGGTATTGAAATTTTCGTAGAATTCTCAAACGAGTATCGATACTTTTGTAAAGTATCGAACAGGTATCGATACCTCCACTGAAGTATCAAATGAATATCGATTCTTTCTGTTGAGTACTTCGGTATCGAATTGATTAAATATTATCAATAGTATCGTTATCTATCCGATCACTAAACATACGTACGTAAATTACAAAAATCACGTTTATGACGGGTGGGGGCAGTAGGCAGGGTGGAGAAACATACAAATGTGCGCAGGCGTACCTGTGGAGGTGCTTTTATTGCACCGCCATGCTATTATAGCCAAACAAGTTCCGGCAATATTTCACTGATTCTTCGAAGTGTAATGTGCGCTGCTAAAAATTGCCAATAGCAAAACTTTGCACGAGATTATTGCGAGCAGTTCGTTGGATAATCATGTTTCGTAAAAAGGAATGTCATGAAATAACAATTTTTATAATGAACTATTTGGCTGCTGGACAGATAAAAAAAGGAATTATGTGACCTTCGAGCGATTAAAATTTTCTTATCGAAAAATTTTACGTGTCTTGATAATTGTGAAGCTAGATATTAAATGGGATATTTGAAATATTTATTAAATACGTGAATGAAATACAATGACGTGACATGAGCGATTAGAGTAATGTATTTAAAATTAGTATATAAAATCGCACGTAACCATATGAAGTTAAATCACGCCAAAACATCTTTGACTATCGTAACATTCCTTAATATTGAGTGAAAAAGATGAATATTACAATAATACCACTGTTCCAAAAGAAGTAAACAAGAAAAAAGATACATATATGTACTCCAGTTTTTTTTATACAACACCAAAGAAATATATATATATATATAACAATATTATTCAACAAAAGAGTGAAGTTACTGCTGATAAGTAATAGCAGTGTACGTTTAAATTAATTACATAACGTGTATAATATAATTGAATCTACCATAGAAGATGAACATAATAACATAACATGTGAAATATGAAATAAAAACACAACAAAATATATTTACTGATATATAAAAACGTGCCAAAATTCTACACAAAATGTTTGGTACAACAACTCTGATAAGCAGGTCATTCCTAGCAATTTTGTTATTACTGACATTATACTTTCTTGGAATGGACCTTCTGTTGTATTCGAGAATACAAAATTATGATATAAGGCCAACATCAAATGGTACACAGTATGTTTCAATCATACCTTGTGATTTTAATCCATTATGCACAGTGACTGTAAAGGGATTAATGCTTGATCATCCAAACCATTTTCTTCTGAGTCCTCTGGCAGCTATAATGGATGATTTATTGCATATAAGTAGCTCGTGGACTTGGGTGACTCCAAATGCAATCAGTTGTTTTCATGTGTTAGTAGCAGTGGTGGCTGGTAAATGTGTTTCTAGTGATTCATTGTCATATAGACGTTTAGGTGTAATATTTTTCCAAGCAAGGACATGGTTGGATGATTTAGATGGACATGTTGCCAGAAAAAGAGCAAATATTGATGGTGAACGATCAGATGTTGGTTCAACTGGTTATATCATTGATGGTATTTGTGATGCTTTGGGCTGTATTGCTCTAATTATTGGCCTATATCAATTTCTTGCCCGTAACTCAAGTAGACGTGGAGGATATGATAAACTGCCACAACTTCCTGTATCATCAGTGCTTGAACCTGGAAATGTAACTTTAAAAACTTCAAATGCAGCACTTCGTAATATACTACTTATGACCGTCCATTTGTTCCTTACCAGTGCCACCTGGAATCGATACATATATTTGTACCAAGATCTTCTTGAGACTGAATACAGAACACCATCAATTAGTAGAGAACGTCTCTATGCTAGACAGACAACTATATTCAGAAGTTTGTCTTTTTGGACAATAGTCCTCTGCTGGAAGTTTGTAAATTTTCATGCTGTAATGGATTATCTGCTTTTAGCAATATTTTTTGATCGTATGCGGGAATATATCAAACTTATAAGATGGTGTTCATATGTTATTGTCTTACTACTTGTTTATGTAACTGAATTTCATTTTTTGCGGGCCTATACATATGTACAAGATGGACCATCATTCATCGACGAAGAGATATCTTCACCTGATGTCTTCACTCAAGGATGACAGTGTCAATCTTGGAAAATCCTGTTTTCAACACTTATTCATTACCGGTGATAAATAATGACCAGAATAACTCTTGTACGCTGAAATTTACAAAGTCATTTGTCTATAAAAATAATATCTTGATAAATTTTTTTGTATTTTCTATTTTTCTGCATGTATTTTGTATAAATATCAGACTGATGTATGAAAAAATATACATAACCTCTTAAATGATAAACTAATAATATTTTATTCAGTCTTAGCTCTAGAATTTTATATTGTTAAAGTACAATATTAATGTTATACTATAGGAGAAACTTGTAGATAGATTAAATTACACTTATTTAAGTTACTTGTAACTTGTAATAAATGTTATATTTCACATTAAATTAAAAATTAATATTTATTTAGATCACTAAATGTATAATATTATATTTGTCTTCCTTATCTATCTGTGTAATTTGATTAATAGTACATTTGTTAATGTACTATTTAAATTCAATAAGTTGTAAGTTTTGGGGATATTACTGTGATCTTTAATAATAGCAGGATACCTAATATTTGCTTCCTAATTCATTTAAGGGGTTAATGTTAATGTTTAATTATATGATAATAAAGAGTAATATATACTGGAAGACATAATTCAATGGATGTGTGCTTATCCTTGTCATACAATTTTTTTTTAGTATGTTTTTTATATTTTTAGTTCAAATTGAAGAGTGAAATTAAAATTATTACATTTTGCAATCTAATTGTTCAATCTAAGTAATAATATATATATATATATAATTTATATAATTATATTTATATATATTTATTATATATATATATATATATATATATATGGTATAAATGTATATTTATCTTAAATATACAATTTAAGTAATATATGGTGTTATATGGTAATTATTATTACTAAATACGTCGAAGTATAATTTTGTATTTTTCATTCATAATAGTTCACGACCTATTGCCTTTACCTGCATATTTGATGTGATTCAGTATTATGTGTTACCTTGTATAGTACTTGTAAGTTTGCCGAAGTCACATGGCATGTTTTTAACATGCATAAGCCGTTATAATGAGCTTTTAATAAAGTCTGATTTGACATTAAACTACAAAGACGTAATATGTGTAATTTTCTTCTGTTGCCGGATTATGCACTATTAAATCTGATAAATTCGAGAGTAGTAGGAGCTTCGCATTGAACTTGAAAAGCGATAAGTACATTTAACTGTGTACCATTAAGTTTGTGTAAAATATAAATTTTATTTACTTGGCATATAGTGTTAATTTGTTTAGTCTTGCACATACCTTTGATAAGAATGTAATACCGCAACGAATGTTTTGCGATAGCGAAGTCGAAGTAGATAAATGTATGAGCTTAAGGGGGTATTCTGGTCTAGATACGCGTTTTTTTTAGGCAAATTAATTAATTGAAATTTGAATTGTTTTCTATATTATTTTTATAATTTTATTTAAATTACTTTTCAGCTGTATTCACAATATTCAGAAAAAATGTATTTGTTGATGTTTAACGTTCCGATATACGGTACGATGAATTTGTAAACATTAAAAAAAATCAATATAGTTTACTAAATAAAATTACAGGTTTCTATAATTTGTAATGAACGTTTTAAAAATATAGAATGTTCTTTAGTTTTATATTGATATGATTATATAATTTTTACTAATTCATATTAATAGTACACATTTCATTAAATATTTTCGATTTCTATAAAGAAACGAAGGAAGTTTTTGCCCTAATTACTTATTAATTATTATTATTACTAATTTATTGTAAACTATTTATTATGATCCAAAAAGGAATGTTTTTAACATGTACCTCATAGATTCTGCGGTTTCGCAAGGGTTAATTTATTATTATAATTATTTGTTAATAAATAAATTATTATTATTTTACAAATAGATATTTCACAGAGTATTAAATAAATTTTACAAAAATCATTATTTAAAAAGGACAACAATAATTTTGACCTTTTTGAGAGAAAGTATTTTCTGAAAAAGGTCGAGATCTTCTCCGTAGTGTTTGACGGAATTGTACAATCTTTGTTTAAAAATAATTTAATATTCTATAATTTTAGTAAGGTTACATTAGTGTAACATTTAACAAATTACACACATGAAAGTATATGTTTATTTATAAAATGGTTACAGTATCTTCTTGAAGCAGGTTGGTGTGCAGATGGAAAAATGATCGGCATCACAGAACCAAGAAGGGTTGCGGCTACTTCTTTAGCTAATCGAGTTGCTGATGAACGCAATTGTATTTTAGGAACGGAAGTTGGTTATTCTATACGTTTCGATAATTATACAGACGAAACGACAAAGGTCAAGGTATGGTATCAAAGTTTAATTAAAGCAAGAAATGACTTATCAATCCTTGCTTTAGTTATAAGAGTTCATGTATAATACATGAATATATTCTGGAAAGAATATTCAGTCAAAAAATTTAATTCTTTAGTAGTTGAAGGGGTAAAAGTTTATATTAGTAAATTTGCCCTAAATTTGTATAATTTTGTCAGTCTTTTTAAAAATGGCGGTATTTTGGCATTAAAAAGAAATATAGATCATGGGAGTTTGGAAAAGTAGTGCTTTTTGAGTTTTTTTTTTTAACAAAAGACAGCAAATTTATAAAAACTGCAGATGATTTGAAGTATGTTATAGAGAACGAGATTCCGAATAACTTTTATTTGAATAATAATTGCCGCTCGGTTTTAGTTATCGAAATATCTACAAAAATTATTGGTAGGATTACATTGAATTCCGCCTGTATGTATGTCGCGGACGTTCCGTCTGCAAGGGCCGCTAATCGTTTAATGTTTCCATAAACACATCGTGATGATCAACAAGCGTGCGTATATATGTACATAACGGGTGGTTGAGCAAAAATATGGAAATAATATCTTGCAAACAACATTGCGTGGCTCTCTAGCTAAACTTAAAAGTAGTCAGAAAATAACGAAATAGGCTAAAACTCAACTATTGTGCAGCTTGCGTGGCCGAACGCCTCGCAACGATCGGAATATTATTCTAATCCGAACCTAATTTAATTAGGTGATATTAACTTAGGTTTGAGTCAGATGCAGACCGGTCAGTCAACATGCAAGTCAACATTCTAGAAGTTGAATAATTAAAGTTGGTTTAATTTAATCTTTTTTTCCACTCCTTATGTGCGCCCACCTGCGAGTCACTGCGATACGTTTATGGAAAGACTAGACTAGACGATCACCAATGCCTTGCAAAGGGAACACGTTCACAGAGCACATGCAGGCAGAATTTAATGTGTAGTACCAACAATGTTTGCAGATATTTCGGAAACTAAGACTGAGCAGCAATTATTTGTTCAGATAAAAGTTGTTCAGATTCTCGTCCCGTTTAACATATTTCGAAATCATCGTAATCAGTCCTCGCATTCTGTAGTTTTTATAAATTTTTGACCTTTGTCAAAAAACTCGAAAAGCACATTATTTTTTTAAAGATCCCCCGATCTATATATATTTTTTTACATTAAAG
The DNA here is from genome assembly GCA_028830335.1 of Eucera pruinosa. Classification (NCBI taxonomy): domain Eukaryota; kingdom Metazoa; phylum Arthropoda; class Insecta; order Hymenoptera; family Apidae; genus Eucera; species Eucera pruinosa. The sequence goes on from JAMYCR010000357.1 coordinate 27,029, forward strand.
TACAGTTTAAAAAAAACTAAAAAAATAAGTTGATTTAGGATAAAGGTACTAAGCTTTTATCGATATATTTAAAAAAATAAGTTAAATCAAACATTTAAAGAATAAGATAATGAAGTTCTAAGGAAATAAAGAAATTAGAACTATTCTAACTTAAATTTTATTCTGCGTCTTTGTTTTATATTAGTTAAATTTTATTCTTTAATAAGTTGATAAAAACGTCTTTATTTCTTTCAACGGTAAGTCTTTTTTCTAAAAAAGTACTCTATTTATGTTGAAAAAAATAATTTCATTTATATTTAATAATACTTCGTTTCGTATCTATGTACAATTATGCTCTTTTTGGTAACAATATAATAATCATATTGTTATGCATAAAAAATATAGAATATTTTAAAAATTAATAAGCGCGAAAAATTTACATAAAAATATTATAAACTATAAAATACCACAAAATTAACGATACAAAAAATTTGAAAAAATTTAATAATTGTTACTTCTAATGTTAATAGTACATGACAGAAGGAATTCTGCTTCGTGAATTAATGAGCGATCCTTTATTGACAAGTTATTCCGTAATTGTGGTAGATGAAGTACACGAAAGGACTCTTTTTACCGATATTATCATGGGACTTTTGAAAAAGATAATTCGGGTAACTGATAATTATGTACAATTCCATACATTTAAATCTAAATAGCAGGCATTATATTACATATCATTAAATTATTTTATTTCAGAAACGAAAAAGTTTACGTATCATCGTTTGTTCTGCAACGGTTGATGCAGAACAGCTACGAGATTTTTTCAATACAAATACTATGAAGGATTCGACGAAAGATACCGCGACTATATTAACTGTCGAAGGCAGACTTTATCCAGTGGATATTTTCTTTGTAAAGGGTATATTTGCATATGTAAATATCAGGTCACTGCATAAGTAATGTACTAAGTCACTTGCCATTATAAATAATAAATAAAGCAATTTATTTATAAGTGTTCCCTACTATCAGGTCTAGTAATAATTAATGTCGTTTTTTAACTTCACAAACGTAGGATAGAAAAACGACATTAATTATTACCAGATCTGATATTTCTTTATCAATCAATTATTCTATTTCTTTATCCATTTCTTAGAATACTATAATTTATGGGTGACCTTATAAAAATATGAATACAAATATATAATTATAGTTGTATGAATGTAATTATGTATAAAATTAATTTAATATATTTTTATATTTTGTTTCAGAGCCAGTAGCTAATTATGTAACTAGTGTTGTAGACACTGTATTGAAAATTCATGAAAACGAAGAACATGGTGATATTTTAGCGTTTCTTACGGGTTTAGATGAAGTAGACCAAGCAGTTTCTCTTTTATCAGAGCATGCAAAACTTATAAAGGAAGGCAAACGTGAGTAGAGTTTAGAATGCTGCTCTCGCTACCGCGGCTCCGTTACATAACTGTTTGAGGTTTAAGATAGCTTCTATCGTTGCCTTTGTATTGTTCTTCTTTCAGTGAAACTTTTACCCCTGGCTATGTACGGATCCCTTCCAAACTCAGAACAACTGAAAGTATTTTGGAGGGCTGCCAAAGACACTCGTAAAGTTATTGTGGCAACGAATATCGCAGAAACATCTATCACTATCCCAAACATTGTTTATGGTACGCATGCAGTACATCTCTATATAAGAGCATTGATTTTATCATTTATGCTTGGAATAAAATATTCATAACATTATTGTTGTATAACTATTTAATGTAAAAATGATACTGATGTTTTAATATAGTTATCGATTGTGGCTTTGTAAAAATTCCATGGTATGAACCGGAAACTCAAACGAACTCCCTTGTGATTGTTCCGGTATCGAAAGCTTCCGCCGATCAACGTGCTGGTCGAGCAGGTCGTGTTCGAACGGGAAAAGCATATAGGTATGCAATATTTTAAAGAATCAAATTTTATGCAAATTTTATGTGTAGATACAATGTTTCATGTAGTTTCTCCGTAGATTATACACAGAAGAAGCACACTCGGAATTATTTGAAGCAACACCACCAGAAATGCAAACGTTCCGATCTAGCACCGGCTATCTTGCAGTTGAAAGCTTTAGGGATCGATAACGTATTAAGATTAATTTCCCTTCTGCTCCACCAAGTAAAAATCTTCTTGCGGGGCTGGAATTACTTTATGCGTTAGGTGCAATTGATAGTAATGGAGAACTAACAGCACCTTTGGGTCTGACAATGGCAGAAATGCCGTTAGAACCAGTTTTAGCAAAATCTCTTATAGTATCAGGTAAAAGTTTATATAAAAGAAACGTTTACTATTGTTAATACTATTATTATGATGGTGTTAACTGCTATTGTCGGTTTATAAGACCGCTAATAATTAACTACTCATCTTTATTTTCTTTTCTACATGATTTGCGAGCTTGTCACTTTTGGATATTTTTTAGTTATAGTATAATGTTCAATTACTGAAACCAAACTTGGACCCTCCTCCTTCATTATTGATGCACAAAGCAAGAACAATTGATTTTGACTTTTTATTCGCCATTTTTATGTCAATAATGACGCAATAAACATTAGCGGTCTCACGGGCCGCTAATAATGGTTACGTAAGTTTAATAGGTGTAATAATCAAGGGTTAAACAATTTATTAATTAATTTTCTT
>JAMYCR010000358.1:0-29653 GCA_028830335.1 Eucera pruinosa
TTTAGTTATTTAGTTATTTAGTTATTTAGTTATTTAGTTATTTAGTTATTTAGTTATTTAGTTATTTAGTTATTTAGTTATTTAGTTATTTAGTTATTTAGTTATTTAGTTATTTAGTTATTTAGTTATTTAGTTATTTAGTTATTTAGTTATTTAGTTATTTAGTTATTTAGTCATTTAGTTATTTAGTTATTTAGTTATTTAGTTATTTAGTTATTTAGTTATTTAGTTATTTAGTTATTTAGTTATTTAGTTATTTAGTTATTTAGTTATTTAGTTATTTAGTTATTTAGTTATTTAGTTATTTAGTTATTTAGTTATTTAGTTATTTAGTTATTTAGTTATTTAGTTATTTAGTTATTTAGTTATTTAGTTATTTAGTTATTTAGTTATTTAGTTATTTAGTTATTTAGTTATTTAGTTATTTAGTTATTTAGTTATTTAGTTATATAGTTATTTAGTTATTTAGTTATTTAGTTATTTAGTTATTTAGTTATTTAGTTATTTAGTTATTTAGTTATTTAGTTATTTAGTTATTTAGTTATTTAGTTATTTAGTTATTTAGTTATTTAGTTATTTAGTTATTTAGTTATTTAGTTATTTAGTTATTTAGTTATTTAGTTATTTAGTTATTTAGTTATTTAGTTATTTAGTTATTTAGTTATTTAGTTATTTAGTTATTTAGTTATTTAGTTATTTAGTTATTTAGTTATTTAGTTATTTAGTTATTTAGTTATTTAGTTATTTAGTTATTTAGTTATTTAGTTATTTAGTTATTTAGTTATTTAGTTATTTAGTTATTTAGTTATTTAGTTATTTAGTTATTTAGTTATTTAGTTATTGAGTTATTTAGTTATTTAGTTATTTAGTTATTTAGTTATTTAGTTATTTAGTTATTTAGTTATTTAGTTATTTAGTTATTTAGTTATTTAGTTATTTAGTTATTTAGTTATTTAGTTATTTAGTTATTTAGTTATTTAGTTATTTAGTTATTTAGTTATTTAGTTATTTAGTTATTTAGTTATTTAGTTATTTAGTTATTTAGTTATTTAGTTATTTAGTTATTTAGTTATTTAGTTATTTAGTTATTTAGTTATTTAGTTATTTAGTTATTTAGTTATTTAGTTATTTAGTTATTTAGTTATTTAGTTATTTAGTTATTTAGTTATTTAGTTATTTAGTTATTTAGTTATTTAGTTATTTAGTTATTTAGTTATTTAGTTATTTAGTTATTTAGTTATTTAGTTATTTAGTTATTTAGTTATTTAGTTATTTAGTTATTTAGTTATTTAGTTATTTAGTTATTTAGTTATTTAGTTATTTAGTTATTTAGTTATTTAGTTATTTAGTTATTTAGTTATTTAGTTATTTAGTTATTTAGTTATTTAGTTATTTAGTTATTTAGTTATTTAGTTATTTAGTTATTTAGTTATTTAGTTATTTAGTTATTTAGTTATTTAGTTATTTAGTTATTTAGTTATTTAGTTATTTAGTTATTTAGTTATTTAGTTATTTAGTTATTTAGTTATTTAGTTATTTAGTTATTTAGTTATTTAGTTATTTAGTTATTTAGTTATTTAGTTATTTAGTTATTTAGTTATTTAGTTATTTAGTTATTTAGTTATTTAGTTATTTAGTTATTTAGTTATTTAGTTATTTAGGTATTTAGTTATTTAGTTATTTAGTTATTTAGTTATTTAGTTATTTAGTTATTTAGTTATTTAGTTATTTAGTTATTTAGTTATTTAGTTATTTAGTTATTTAGTTATTTAGTTATTTAGTTATTTAGTTATTTAGTTATTTAGTTATTTAGTTATTTAGTTATTTAGTTATTTAGTTATTTAGTTATTTAGTTATTTAGTTATTTAGTTATTTAGTTATTTAGTTATTTAGTTATTTAGTTATTTAGTTATTTAGTTATTTAGTTATTTAGTTATTTAGTTATTTAGTTATTTAGTTATTTAGTTATTTAGTTATTTAGTTATTTAGTTATTTAGTTATTTAGTTATTTAGTTATTTAGTTATTTAGTTATTTAGTTATTTAGTTATTTAGTTATTTAGTTATTTAGTTATTTAGTTATTTAGTTATTTAGTTATTTAGTTATTGAGTTATTTAGTTATTTAGTTATTTAGTTATTTAGTTATTTAGTTATTTAGTTATTTAGTTATTTAGTTATTTAGTTATTTAGTTATTTAGTTATTTAGTTATTTAGTTATTTAGTTATTTAGTTATTTAGTTATTTAGTTATTTAGTTATTTAGTTATTTAGTTATTTAGTTATTTAGTTATTTAGTTATTTAGTTATTTAATTATTTAGTTATTTAGTTATTTAGTTATTTAGTTATTTAGTTATTTAGTTATTTAGTTATTTAGTTATTTAGTTATTTAGTTATTTAGTTATTTAGTTATTTAGTTATTTAGTTATTTAGTTATTTAGTTATTTAGTTATTTAGTTATTTAGTTATTTAGTTATTTAGTTATTTAGTTATTTAGTTATTTAGTTATTTAGTTATTTAGTTATTTAGTTATTTAGTTATTTAGTTATTTAGTTATTTAGTTATTTAGTTATTTAGTTATTTAGTTATTTAGTTATTTAGTTATTTAGTTATTTAGTTATTTAGTTATTTAGTTATTTAGTTATTTAGTTATTTAGTTATTTAGTTATTTAGTTATTTAGTTATTTAGTTATTTAGTTATTTAGTTATTTAGTTATTTAGTTATTTAGTTATTTAGTTATTTAGTTATTTAGTTATTTAGTTATTTAGTTATTTAGTTATTTAGTTATTTAGTTATTTAGTTATTTAGTTATTTAGTTATTTAGTTATTTAGTTATTTAGTTATTTAGTTATTTAGTTATTCAGTTATTTAGTTATTTAGTTATTTAGTTATTCATTTATTTAGCTATTTAGTTATTTAGTTATTTAGTTATTTAGTTATTTAGTTATTTAGTTATTTAGTTATTTAGTTATTTAGTTATTTAGTTATTTAGTTATTTAGTTATTTAGTTATTTAGTTATTTAGTTATTTAGTTATTTAGTTATTTAGTTATTTAGTTATTTAGTTATTTAGTTATTTAGTTATTTAGTTATTTAGTTATTTAGTTATTTAGTTATTTAGTTATTTAGTTATTTAGTTATTTAGTTATTTAGTTATTTAGTTATTTAGTTATTTAGTTATTTAGTTATTTAGTTATTTAGTTATTTAGTTATTTAGTTATTTAGTTATTTAGTTATTTAGTTATTTAGTTATTTAGTTATTTAGTTATTTAGTTATTTAGTTATTTAGTTATTTAGTTATTTAGTTATTTAGTTATTTAGTTATTTAGTTATTTAGTTATTTAGTTATTTAGTTATTTAGTTATTTAGTTATTTAGTTATTTAGTTATTTAGTTATTTAGTTATTTAGTTATTTAGTTATTTAGTTATTTAGTTATTTAGTTATTTAGTTATTTAGTTATTTAGTTATTTAGTTATTTAGTTATTTAGTTATTTAGTTCTTTAGTTATTTAGTTATTTAGTTATTTAGTTATTTAGTTATTTAGTTATTTAGTTATTTAGTTATTTAGTTATTTAGTTATTTAGTTATTTAGTTATTTAGTTATTTAGTTATTTAGTTATTTAGTTATTTAGTTATTTAGTTATTTAGTTATTTAGTTATTTAGTTATTTAGTTATTTAGTTATTTAGTTATTTATTTATTTAGTTATTTAGTTATTTAGTTATTTAGTTATTTAGTTATTTAGTTATTTAGTTATTTAGTTATTTAGTTATTTAGTTATTTAGTTATTTAGTTATTTAGTTATTTAGTTATTTAGTTATTTAGTTATTTAGTTATTTAGTTATTTAGTTATTTAGTTATTTAGTTATTTAGTTATTTAGTTATTTAGTTATTTAGTTATTTAGTTATTTAGTTATTTAGTTATTTAGTTATTTAGTTATTTAGTTATTTAGTTATTTAGTTATTTAGTTATTTAGTTATTTAGTTATTTAGTTATTTAGTTATTTAGTTATTTAGTTATTTAGTTATTTAGTTATTTAGTTATTTAGTTATTTAGTTATTTAGTTATTTAGTTATTTAGTTATTTAGTTATTTAGTTATTTAGTTATTTAGTTATTTAGTTATTTAGTTATTTAGTTATTTAGTTATTTAGTTATTTAGTTATTTAGTTATTTAGTTATTTAGTTATTTAGTTATTTAGTTATTTAGTTATTTAGTTATTTAGTTATTTAGTTATTTAGTTATTTAGTTATTTAGTTATTTAGTTATTTAGTTATTTAGTTATTTAGTTATTTAGTTATTTAGTTATTTAGTTATTTAGTTATTTAGTTATTTAGTTATTTAGTTATTTAGTTATTTAGTTATTTAGTTATTTAGTTATTTAGTTATTTAGTTATTTAGTTATTTAGTTATTTAGTTATTTAGTTATTTAGTTATTTAGTTATTTAGTTATTTAGTTATTTAGTTATTTAGTTATTTAGTTATTTAGTTATTTAGTTATTTAGTTATTTAGTTATTTAGTTATTTAGTTATTTAGTTATTTAGTTATTTAGTTATTTAGTTATTTAGTTATTTAGTTATTTAGTTATTTAGTTATTTAGTTATTTAGTTATTTAGTTATTTAGTTATTTAGTTATTTAGTTATTTAGTTATTTAGTTATTTAGTTATTTAGTTATTTAGTTATTTAGTTATTTAGTTATTTAGTTATTTAGTTATTTAGTTATTTAGTTATTTAGTTATTTAGTTATTTAGTTATTTAGTTATTTAGTTATTTAGTTATTTAGTTATTTAGTTATTTAGTTATTTAGTTATTTAGTTATTTAGTTATTTAGTTATTTAGTTATTTAGTTATTTAGTCATTTAGTTATTTAGTTATTTAGTTATTTAGTTATTTAGTTATTTAGTTATTTAGTTATTTAGTTATTTAGTTATTTAGTTATTTAGTTATTTAGTTATTTAGTTATTTAGTTATTTAGTTATTTAGTTATTTAGTTATTTAGTTATTTAGTTATTTAGTTATTTAGTTATTTAGTTATTTAGTTATTTAGTTATTTAGTTATTTAGTTATTTAGTTATTTAGTTATTTAGTTATTTAGTTATTTAGTTATTTAGTTATTTAGTTATTTAGTTATTTAGTTATTTAGTTATTTAGTTATTTATTTATTTAGTTATTTAGTTATTTAGTTATTTAGTTATTTAGTTATTTAGTTATTTAGTTATTTAGTTATTTAGTTATTTAGTTATTTAGTTATTTAGTTATTTAGTTATTTAGTTATTTAGTTATTTAGTTATTTAGTTATTTAGTTATTTAGTTATTTAGTTATTTAGTTATTTAGTTATTTAGTTATTTAGTTATTTAGTTATTTAGTTATTTAGTTATTTAGTTATTTAGTTATTTAGTTATTTAGGTATTTAGTTATTTAGTTATTTAGTTATTTAGTTATTTAGTTATTTAGTTATTTAGTTATTTAGTTATTTAGTTATTTAGTTATTTAGTTATTTAGTTATTTAGTTATTTAGTTATTTAGTTATTTAGTTATTTAGTTATTTAGTTATTTAGTTATTTAGTTATTTAGTTATTTAGTTATTTAGTTATTTAGTTATTTAGTTATTTAGTTATTTAGTTATTTAGTTATTTAGTTATTTAGTTATTTAGTTATTTAGTTATTTAGTTATTTAGTTATTTAGTTATTTAGTTATTTAGTTATTTAGTTATTTAGTTATTTAGTTATTTAGTTATTTAGTTATTTAGTTATTTAGTTATTTAGTTAACTAGTTATTTAGTTATTTAGTTATTTAGTCATTTACTTATTTACTTAATTAGTTATTTAATTATTTAGTTATTTAGTTATTTAGTTATTTAGTTATTTAGTTATTTAGTTATTTAGTTATTTAGTTATTTAGTTATTTAGTTATTTAGTTATTTAGTTATTTAGTTATTTAGTTATTTAGTTATTTAGTTATTTAGTTATTTAGTTATTTAGTTATTTAGTTATTTAGTTATTTAGTTATTTAGTTATTTAGTTATTTAGTTATTTAGTTATTTAGTTATTTAGTTATTTAGTTATTTAGTTATTTAGTTATTTAGTTATTTAGTTATTTAGTTATTTAGTTATTTAGTTATTTAGTTATTTAGTTATTTAGTTATTTAGTTATTTAGTTATTTAGTTATTTAGTTATTTAGTTATTTAGTTATTTAGTTATTTAGTTATTTAGTTATTTAGTTATTTAGTTATTTAGTTATTTAGTTATTTAGTTATTTAGTTATTTAGTTATTTAGTTATTTAGTTATTTAGTTATTTAGTTATTTAGTTATTTAGTTATTTAGTTATTTAGTTATTTAGTTATTTAGTTATTTAGTTATTTAGTTATTTAGTTATTTAGTTATTTAGTTATTTAGTTATTTAGTTATTTAGTTATTTAGTTATTTAGTTATTTAGTTATTTAGTTATTTAGTTATTTAGTTATTTAGTTATCTGGTTATTTAGTTATTTAGTTATTTAGTTATTTAGTTATTTAGTTATTTAGTTATTTAGTTATTTAGTTATTTAGTTATTTAGTTATTTAGTTATTTAGTTATTTAGTTATTTAGTTATTTAGTTATTTAGTTATTTAGTTATTTAGTTATTTAGTTATTTAGTTATTTAGTTATTTAGTTATTTAGTTATTTAGTTATTTAGTTATTTAGTTATTTAGTTATTTAGTTATTTAGTTATTTAGTTATTTAGTTATTTAGTTATTTAGTTATTTAGTTATTTAGTTATTTAGTTATTTAGTTATTTAGTTATTTAGTTATTTAGTTATTTAGTTATTTAGTTATTTAGTTATTTAGTTATTTAGTTATTTAGTTATTTAGTTATTTAGTTATTTAGTTATTTAGTTATTTAGTTATTTAGTTATTTAGTTATTTAGTTATTTAGTTATTTAGTTATTTAGTTATTTAGTTATTTAGTTATTTAGTTATTTAGTTATTTAGTTATTTAGTTATTTAGTTATTTAGTTATTTAGTTATTTAGTTATTTAGTTATTTAGTTATTTAGTTATTTAGTTATTTAGTTATTTAGTTATTTAGTTATTTAGTTATTTAACTATTTAGTTATTTAGTTATTTAGTTATTTAGTTATTTAGTTATTTAGTTATTTAGTTATTTAGTTATTTAGTTATTTAGTTATTTAGTTATTTAGTTATTTAGTTATTTAGTTATTTAGTTATTTAGTTATTTAGTTATTTAGTTATTTAGTTATTTAGTTATTTAGTTATTTAGTTATTTAGTTATTTAGTTATTTAGTTATTTAGTTATTTAGTTATTTAGTTATTTAGTTATTTAGTTATTTAGTTATTTAGTTATTTAGTTATTTAGTTATTTAGTTATTTAGTTATTTAGTTATTTAGTTATTTAGTTATTTAGTTATTTAGTTATTTAGTTATTTAGTTATTTAGTTATTTAGTTATTTAGTTATTTAGTTATTTAGTTATTTAGTTATTTAGTTATTTAGTTATTTAGTTATTTAGTTATTTAGTTATTTAGTTATTTAGTTATTTAGTTATTTAGTTATTTAGTTATTTAGTTATTTGGTTATTTAGTTATTTAGTTATTTAGTTATTTAGTTATTTAGTTATTTAGTTATTTAGTTATTTAGTTATTTAGTTATTTAGTTATTTAGTTATTTAGTTATTTAGTTATTTAGTTATTTAGTTATTTAGTTATTTAGTTATTTAGTTATTTAGTTATTTAGTTATTTAGTTATTTAGTTATTTAGTTATTTAGTTATTTAGTTATTTAGTTATTTAGTTATTTAGTTATTTAGTTATTTAGTTATTTAGTTATTTAGTTATTTAGTTATTTAGTTATTTAGTTATTTAGTTATTTATTATTTAGTTATTTAGTTATTTAGTTATTTTGATATTTAGTTATTTAAGTTATTTAGTTATTTATTTATTTAGTATTTAGGTATTTAATTATTTAGTTATTTATTATTTAGTTATTTAGTTTATTAAGTTATTTAGTATTTAGTTAATTTAGTTATTTAGTTATTTATTATGTAATAACATATTAATAAAATAAAAAAAAAAAAAAAAAAAAAACTAAATAAAAAAAAAAAAAAAAAAAAAAAAAAAAAAAAAAAAAAAAATAACTAAGTATTAGTAAATAATAAATTTTTATAACTAAATAACTAAATAATATAAATAAAGTAAAAATAACGAAATAACTAAATACCCATAGAACTAATAACTAAATAACTAATACTAATAACTAAATAACTAAATAACTAAAAATTCTTTAAATAACAATAGCTCTAAATAACTAAATAACTAAATAACTAAATAACTAAATAACTAAATAACTAAATAACTAAATAACTAAATAACTAAATAACTAAATAACTAAATAACTAAATAAGTAAATAACTAAATAACTAAATAACTAAGTAACTATATAACTAAATAACTAAATAACTAACTAACTAAATAACTAAATAACTAAATAAATAAATAGCTAATTAACTAAATAACTAAATAACTAAGTAACTAAATAACTAAGTAACTAAATAAATAATAACTAGATAACTAAATAACTAATAACTGAATAACTAAATAACAAAATAATTAATAACTAAACAACTAAATAACTAAATAACTTAATAATTAAATAACTAAATTACAAAATAACTAAATAACTAAATAACTAAATAACTAAATAACTAAATAACTAAATAACTAAATAACTAAATAACTAAATAACTAAATAACTAAATAACTAAATAACTAAATAACTAAATAACTAAATAACTAAATAACTAACTAAATAACTAAATAACTAAGTAACTAAATAACTAAATAACTAAATAACTAAATAACTAAATAACTAAATAACTAAATAACTAAATAACTAAATAACTAATAACTAAATAACTAAATAACTAAATAACTAAATAACTAAATAACTAAATAACTAAATAACTAAATAACTAAATAACTAAATAACTAAATAACTAAATAACTAAATAACTAAATAACTAAATAACTAATAATTAAATAACTAAATAACTAATAACTAATTAACTAAATAACTAAATAACTAAATAACTAAATAACTAAATAACTAAATAACTAAATAACTAAATAACTAAATAACTAAATAACTAAATAACTAAATAACTAAATAACTAATAACTAATAACTAAATAACTAAATAACTAAATAACTAAATAACTAAATAACTAAATAACTAAATAACTAAATAACTAAATAACTAAATAACTAAATAACTAAATAACTAAATAACTAAATAACTAAATAACTAAATAACTAAATAACTAAATACTAAATAACTAAAAAACTAAATAACTAATAACTAAATAACTAAATAACTAAATAACTAAATAACTAAATAACTAAATAACTAAATAACTAAATAACTAAATAACTAAATAACTAAATAACTAAATAACTAAATAACTAAATATAAATAACTAAATAACTAAATAACTAAATAACTAAATAACTAAATAACTAAATAACTCAAAACTAAATAACAAAATAACAAAATAAGTATAAAACAAAAAAATACATAACTAAATAACTAAATAACTAAATAACTAAATAACTAAATAACTAAATAACTAAATAACTAAATAACTAAATAACTAAATAACTAAATACTAAATAACTAAATAACTAAATAACTAAATAACTAAATAACTAAATAACTAAATAACTAAATAACTAAATAACTAAATAACTAAATAACTAATAACTAAATAACTAAATAACTAAATAACTAAATAACTAAATAACTAAATAACTAATAACTAAATAACTAAATAACTAATAACTAAATAACTAAATAACTAAATAACTAAATAACTAAATAACTAAATAACTAAATAACTAAATAACTAAATAACTAAATAACTAAATAACTAATAACTAAATAACTAAATAACTAAATAACTAAATAACTAAATAACTAAATAACTAAATAACTAAATAACTAAATAACTAATAACTAAATAACTAAATAACTAATAACTAAATAACTAAATAACTAAATAACTAAATAACTAAATAACTAAATAACTAAATAACTAAATAACTAAATAACTAAATAACTAAATAACTAAATAACTAAATAACTAAATAACTAAATAACTAAATAACTAAATAACTAAATAACTAAATAACTAAATAACTAAATAACTAAATAACTAAATAACTAAATAACTAAATAACTAAATAACTAAATAACTAAATAACTAAATAACTAAATAACTAAATAACTAAATAACTAAATAACAAAATAACTAAAAAACTAAATAACTAAATAACTAAATAACTAAATAACTAAATAACTAAATAACTAAATAACTAAATAACTAAATAACTAAATAACTAAATAACTAAATAACTAAATAACTAAATAACTAAATAACTAAATAACTAAATAACTAAATAACTAAATAACTAAATAACTAAATAACTAAATAACCAAATAGCTAAATAACTAAATAACTACATAACTAAATAGCAAAATAACTAAATAACACAATAACTAAATAACTAAATAACTAAATAACTAAATAACTAAATAACTAAATAACTAAATAACTAAATAACTAAATAACTAAATAACTAAATAACTAAATAACTAAATAACTAAATAACTAAATAACTAAATAACTAAATAACTAAATAACTAAATAACTAAATAACTAAATAACTAAATAACTAAATAACTAAATAACTAAATAACTAAATAACTAAATAACTAAATAACTAAATAACTAATAACTAAATAACTAATAACTAAATAACTAAATAACTAAATAACTAAATAACTAAATAACTAAATAACTAAATAACTAAATAACTAAATAACTAAATAACTAAATAACTAAATAACTAAATAACTAAATAACTAAATAACTAAATAACTAAATAACTAAATAACTAAATAACTAAATAACTAAATAACTAAATAACTAAATAACTAAATAACTAAATAACTAAATAACTAAATAACTAAATAACTAAATAACTAAATAACTAAATAACTAAATAACTAAATAACTAAATAACTAAATAACTAAATAACTAAATAACTAAATAACTAAATAACTAAATAACTAAATAACTAAATAACTAAATAACTAAATAACTAAATAACTAAATAACTAAATAACTAAATAACTAAATAACTAAATAACTAAATAACTAAATAACTAAATAACTAAATAACTAAATAACTAAATAACTAAATAACTAAATAACTAAATAACTAAATAACTAAATAACTAAATAACTAAATAACTAAATAACTAAATAACTAAATAACTAATAACTAAATAACTAAATAACTAAATAACTAAATAACTAAATAACTAAATAACTAAATAACTAAATAACTAAATAACTAAATAACTAATAACTAAATAACTAAATAACTAAATAACTAAATAACTAAATAACTAAATAACTAAATAACTAAATAACTAAATAACTAAATAACTAAATAACTAAATAACTAAATAACTAAATAACTAAATAACTAAATACTAAATAACTAAATAACTAAATAACTAAATAACTAAATAACTAAATAACTAAATAACTAAATAACTAAATAACTAAATAACTAAATAACTAAATAACTAAATAACTAAATAACTAAATAACTAAATAACTAAATAACTAAATAACTAAATAACTAAATAACTAAATAACCAAATAACTAAATAACTAAATAACTAAATAACTAAATAACTAAATAACTAAATAACTAAATAACTAAATAACTAAATAACTAAATAACTAAATAACTAAATAACTAATAACTAAATAACTAAATAACTAAATAACTAAATAACTAAATAACTAAATAACTAAATAACTAAATAACTAAATAACTAAATAACTAAATAACTAAATAACTAAATAACTAAATAACTAAATAACTAAATAACTAAATAACTAAATAACTAAATAACTAAATAACTAAATAACTAAATAACTAAATAACTAAATAACTAAATAACTAAATAACTAAATAACTAAATAACTAAATAACTAAATAACTAAATAACTAAATAACTAAATAACTAAATAACTAAATAACTAAATAACTAAATAACTAAATAACTAATAACTAAATAACTAAATAACTAAATAACTAAATAACTAAATAACTAAATAACTAAATAACTAAATAACTAAATAACTAAATAACTAAATAACTAAATAACTAAATAACTAAATAACTAAATAACTAAATAACTAAATAACTAAATAACTAAATAACTAAATAACTAAATAACTAAATAACTAAATAACTAAATAACTAAATAACTAAATAACTAAATAACTAAATAACTAAATAACTAAATAACTAAATAACTAAATAACTAAATAACTAAATAACTAAATAACTAAATAACTAAATAACTAAATAACTAAATAACTAAATAACTAAATAACTAAATAACTAAATAACTAAATAACTAAATAACTAAATAACTAAATAACTAAATAACTAAATAACTAAATAACTAAATAACTAAATAACTAAATAACTAAATAACTAAATAACTAAATAACTAAATAACTAAATAACTAAATAACTAAATAACTAAATAACTAAATAACTAAATAACTAAATAACTAAATAACTAAATAACTAAATAACTAAATAACTAAATAACTAAATAACTAAATAACTAAATAACTAAATAACTAAATAACTAAATAACTAAATAACTAAATAACTAAATAACTAAATAACTAATAACTAAATAACTAAATAACTAAATAACTAAATAACTAAATAACTAAATAACTAAATAACTAAATAACTAAATAACTAAATAACTAAATAACTAAATAACTAAATAACTAAATAACTAAATAACTAAATAACTAAATAACTAAATAACTAAATAACTAATAACTAAATAACTAAATAACTAAATAACTAAATAACTAAATAACTAAATAACTAAATAACTAAATAACTAAATAACTAAATAACTAAATAACTAAATAACTAAATAACTAAATAACTAAATAACTAAATAACTAAATAACTAAATAACTAAATAACTAAATAACTAAATAACTAAATAACTAAATAACTAAATAACTAAATAACTAAATAACTAAATAACTAAATAACTAAATAACTAAATAACTAAATAACTAAATAACTAAATAACTAAATAACTAAATAACTAAATAACTAAATAACTAAATAACTAAATAACTAAATAACTAAATAACTAAATAACTAAATAACTAAATAACTAAATTACGAAATAACTAAATAACTAAATAACTAAATAACTAAATAACTAAATAACTAAATAACTAAATAACTAAATAACTAAATAACTAAATAACTAAATAACTAAATAACTAAATAACTAAATAACTAAATAACTAAATAACTAAATAACTAAATAACTAAATAACTAAATAACTAAATAACTAAATAACTAAATAACTAAATAACTAAATAACTAAATAACTAAATAACTAAATAACTAAATAACTAAATAACTAAATAACTAAATAACTAAATAACTAAATAACTAAATAACTAAATAACTAAATAACTAAATAACTAAATAACTAAATAACTAAATAACTAAATAACTAAATAACTAAATAACTAAATAACTAAATAACTAAATAACTAAATAACTAAATAACTAAATAACTAAATAACTAAATAACTAAATAACTAAATAACTAAATAACTAAATAACTAAATAACTAAATAACTAAATAACTAAATAACTAAATAACTAAATAACTAAATAACTAAATAACTAAATAACTAAATAACTAAATAACTAAATAACTAAATACCTAAATAACTAAATAACTAAATAACTAAATAACTAAATAACTAAATAACTAAATAACTAAATAACTAAATAACTAAATAACTAAATAACTAAATAACTAAATAACTAAATAACTAAATAACTAAATAACTAAATAACTAAATAACTAAATAACTAAATAACTAAATAACTAAATAACTAAATAACTAAATAACTAAATAACTAAATAACTAAATAACTAAATAACTAAATAACTAAATAACTAAATAACTAAATAACTAAATAACTAAATAACTAAATAACTAAATAACTAAATAACTAAATAACTAAATAACTAAATAACTAAATAACTAAATAACTAAATAACTAAATAACTAAATAACTAAATAACTAAATAACTAAATAACTAAATAACTAAATAACTAAATAACTAAATAACTAAATAACTAAATAACTAAATAACTAAATAACTAAATAACTAAATAACTAAATAACTAAATAACTAAATAACTAAATAACTAAATAACTAAATAACTAAATAACTAAATAACTAAATAACTAAATAACTAAATAACTAAATAACTAAATAACTAAATAACTAAATAACTAAATAACTAAATAACTAAATAACTAAATAACTAAATAACTAAATAACTAAATAACTAAATAACTAAATAACTAATAACTAAATAACTAAATAACTAAATAACTAAATAACTAAATAACTAAATAACTAAATAACTAAATAACTAAATAACTAAATAACTAAATAACTAAATAACTAAATAACTAAATAACTAAATAACTAAATAACTAAATAACTAAATAACTAAATAACTAAATAACTAAATAACTAAATAACTAAATAACTAAATAACTAAATAACTAAATAACTAAATAACTAAATAACTAAATAACTAAATAACTAAATAACTAAATAACTAAATAACTAAATAACTAAATAACTAAATAACTAAATAACTAAATAACTAAATAACTAAATAACTAAATAACTAAATAACTAAATAACTAAATAACTAAATAACTAAATAACTAAATAACTAAATAACTAAATAACTAAATAACTAAATAACTAAATAACTAAATAACTAAATAACTAAATAACTAAATAACTAAATAACTAAATAACTAAATAACTAAATAACTAAATAACTAAATAACTAAATAACTAAATAACTAAATAACTAAATAACTAAATAACTAAATAACTAAATAACTAAATAACTAAATAACTAAATAACTAAATAACTAAATAACTAAATAACTAAATAACTAAATAACTAAATAACTAAAAAACTAAATAACTAAATAACTAAATAACTAAATAACTAAATAACTAAATAACTAAATAACTAAATAACTAAATAACTAAATAACTAAATAACTAAATAACTAAATAACTAAATAACTAAATAACTAAATAACTAAATAACTAAATAACTAAATAACTAAATAACTAAATAACTAAATAACTAAATAACTAAATAACTAAATAACTAAATAACTAAATAACTAAATAACTAAATAACTAATAACTAAATAACTAAATAACTAAATAACTAAATAACTAAATAACTAAATAACTAAATAACTAAATAACTAAATAACTAAATAACTAAATAACTAAATAACTAAATAACTAAATAACTAAATAACTAAATAACTAAATAACTAAATAACTAAATAACTAAATAACTAAATAACTAAATAACTAAATAACTAAATAACTAAATAACTAAATAACTAAATAACTAAATAACTAAATAACTAAATAACTAAATAACTAAATAACTAAATAACTAAATAACTAAATAACTAAATAACTAAATAACTAAATAACTAAATAACTAAATAACTAAATAACTAAATAACTAAATAACTAAATAACTAAATAACTAANTAACTAAATAACTAAATAACTAAATAACTAAATAACTAAATAACTAAATAACTAAATAACTAAATAACTAAATAACTAAATAACTAAATAACTAAATAACTAAATAACTAAATAACTAAATAACTAAATAACTAAATAACTAAATAACTAAATAACTAAATAACTAAATAACTAAATAACTAAATAACTAAATAACTAAATAACTAAATAACTAAATAACTAAATAACTAAATAACTAAATAACTAAATAACTAAATAACTAAATAACTAAATAACTAAATAACTAAATAACTAAATAACTAAATAACTAAATAACTAAATAACTAAATAACTAAATAACTAAATAACTAAATAACTAAATAACTAAATAACTAAATAACTAAATAACTAAATAACTAAATAACTAAATAACTAAATAACTAAATAACTAAATAACTAAATAACTAAATAACTAAATAACTAAATAACTAAATAACTAAATAACTAAATAACTAAATAACTAAATAACTAAATAACTAAATAACTAAATAACTAAATAACTAAATAACTAAATAACTAAATAACTAAATAACTAAATAACTAAATAACTAAATAACTAAATAACTAAATAACTAAATAACTAAATAACTAAATAACTAAATAACTAAATAACTAAATAACTAAATAACTAAATAACTAAATAACTAAATAACTAAATAACTAAATAACTAAATAACTAAATAACTAAATAACTAAATAACTAAATAACTAAATAACTAAATAACTAAATAACTAAATAACTAAATAACTAAATAACTCAATAACTAAATAACTAAATAACTAAATAACTAAATAACTAAATAACTAAATAACTAAATAACTAAATAACTAAATAACTAAATAACTAAATAACTAAATAACTAAATAACTAAATAACTAAATAACTAAATAACTAAATAACTAAATAACTAAATAACTAAATAACTAAATAACTAAATAACTAAATAACTAAATAACTAAATAACTAAATAACTAAATAACTAAATAACTAAATAACTAAATAACTAAATAACTAAATAACTAAATAACTAAATAACTAAATAACTAAATAACTAAATAACTAAATAACTAAATAACTAAATAACTAAATAACTAAATAACTAAATAAGTAAATAACTAAATAACTAAATAATTAAATAACTAAATAACTAAATAACTAAATAACTAAATAACTAAATAACTAAATAACTAAATAACTAAATAACTAAATAACTAAATAACTAAATAACTAAATAACTAAATAACTAAATAACTAAATAACTAAATAACTAAATAACTAAATAACTAAATAACTAAATAACTAAATAACTAAATAACTAAATAACTAAATAACTAAATAACTAAATAACTAAATAACTAAATAACTAAATAACTAAATAACTAAATAACTAAATAACTAAATAACTAAATAACTAAATAACTAAATAACTAAATAACTAAATAACTAAATAACTAAATAACTAAATAACTAAATAACTAAATAACTAAATAACTAAATAACTAAATAACTAAATAACTAAATAACTAAATAACTAAATAACTAAATAACTAAATAACTAAATAACTAAATAACTAAATAACTAAATAACTAAATAACTAAATAACTAAATAACTAAATAACTAAATAACTAAATAACTAAATAACTAAATAACTAAATAACTAAATAACTAAATAACTAAATAACTAAATAACTAAATAACTAAATAACTAGATAACTAAATAACTAAATAACTAAATAACTAAATAACTAAATAACTAAATAACTAAATAACTAAATAACTAAATAACTAAATAACTAAATAACTAAATAACTAAATAACTAAATAACTAAATAACTAAATAACTAAATAACTAAATAACTAAATAACTAAATAACTAAATAACTAAATAACTAAATAACTAAATAACTAAATAACTAAATAACTAAATAACTAAATAACTAAATAACTAAATAACTAAATAACTAAATAACTAAATAACTAAATAACTAAATAACTAAATAACTAAATAACTAAATAACTAAATAACTAAATAACTAAATAACTAAATAACTAAATAACTAAATAACTAAATAACTAAATAACTAAATAACTAAATAACTAAATAACTAAATAACTAAATAACTAAATAACTAAATAACTAAATAACTAAATAACTAAATAACTAAATAACTAAATAACTAAATAACTAAATAACTAAATAACTAAATAACTAAATAACTAAATAACTAAATAACTAAATAACTAAATAACTAAATAACTAAATAACTAAATAACTAAATAACTAAATAACTAAATAACTAAATAACTAAATAACTAAATAACTAAATAACTAAATAACTAAATAACTAAATAACTAAATAACTAAATAACTAAATAACTAAATAACTAAATAACTAAATAACTAAATAACTAAATAACTAAATAACTAAATAACTAAATAACTAAATAACTAAATAACTAAATAACTAAATAACTAAATAACTAAATAACTAAATAACTAAATAACTAAATAACTAAATAACTAAATAACTAAATAACTAAATAACTAAATAACTAAATAACTAAATAACTAAATAACTAAATAACTAAATAACTAAATAACTAAATAACTAAATAACTAAATAACTAAATAACTAAATAACTAAATAACTAAATAACTAAATAACTAAATAACTAAATAACTAAATAACTAAATAACTAAATAACTAAATAACTAAATAACTAAATAACTAAATAACTAAATAACTAAATAACTAAATAACTAAATAACTAAATAACTAAATAACTAAATAACTAAATAACTAAATAACTAAATAACTAAATAACTAAATAACTAAATAACTAAATAACTAAATAACTAAATAACTAAATAACTAAATAACTAAATAACTAAATAACTAAATAACTAAATAACTAAATAACTAAATAACTAAATAACTAAATAACTAAATAACTAAATAACTAAATAACTAAATAACTAAATAACTAAATAACTAAATAACTAAATAACTAAATAACTAAATAACTAAATAACTAAATAACTAAATAACTAAATAACTAAATAACTAAATAACTAAATAACTAAATAACTAAATAACTAAATAACTAAATAACTAAATAACTAAATAACTAAATAACTAAATAACTAAATAACTAAATAACTAAATAACTAAATAACTAAATAACTAAATAACTAAATAAGTAAATAACTAAATAACTAAATAACTAAATAACTAAATAACTAAATAACTAAATAACTAAATAACTAAATAACTAAATAACTAAATAACTAAATAACTAAATAACTAAATAACTAAATAACTAAATAACTAAATAACTAAATAACTAAATAACTAAATAACTAAATAACTAAATAACTAAATAACTAAATAACTAAATACCTAAATAACTAAATAACTAAATAACTAAATAACTAAATAACTAAATAACTAAATAACTAAATAACTAAATAACTAAATAACTAAATAACTAAATAACTAAATAACTAAATAACTAAATAACTAAATAACTAAATAACTAAATAACTAAATAACTAAATAACTAAATAACTAAATAACTAAATAACTAAATAACTAAATAACTAAATAACTAAATAACTAAATAACTAAATAACTAAATAACTAAATAACTAAATAACTAAATAACTAAATAACTAAATAACTAAATAACTAAATAACTAAATAACTAAATAACTAAATAACTAAATAACTAAATAACTAAATAACTAAATAACTAAATAACTAAATAACTAAATAACTAAATAACTAAATAACTAAATAACTAAATAACTAAATAACTAAATAACTAAATAACTAAATAACTAAATAACTAAATAACTAAATAACTAAATAACTAAATAACTAAATAACTAAATAACTAAATAACTAAATAACTAAATAACTAAATAACTAAATAACTAAATAACTAAATAACTAAATAACTAAATAACTAAATAACTAAATAACTAAATAACTAAATAACTAAATAACTAAATAACTAAATAACTAAATAACTAAATAACTAAATAACTAAATAACTAAATAACTAAATAACTAAATAACTAAATAACTAAATAACTAAATAACTAAATAACTAAATAACTAAATAACTAAATAACTAAATAACTAAATAACTAAATAACTAAATAACTAAATAACTAAATAACTAAATAACTAAATAACTAAATAACTAAATAACTAAATAACTAAATAACTAAATAACTAAATAACTAAATAACTAAATAACTAAATAACTAAATAACTAAATAACTAAATAACTAAATAACTAAATAACTAAATAACTAAATAACTAAATAACTAAATAACTAAATAACTAAATAACTAAATAACTAAATAACTAAATAACTAAATAACTAAATAACTAAATAACTAAATAACTAAATAACTAAATAACTAAATAACTAAATAACTAAATAACTAAATAACTAAATAACTAAATAACTAAATAACTAAATAACTAAATAACTAAATAACTAAATAACTAAATAACTAAATAACTAAATAACTAAATAACTAAATAACTAAATAACTAAATAACTAAATAACTAAATAACTAAATAACTAAATAACTAAATAACTAAATAACTAAATAACTAAATAACTAAATAACTAAATAACTAAATAACTAAATAACTAAATAACTAAATAACTAAATAACTAAATAACTAAATAACTAAATAACTAAATAACTAAATAACTAAATAACTAAATAACTAAATAACTAAATAACTAAATAACTAAATAACTAAATAACTAAATAACTAAATAACTAAATAACTAAATAACTAAATAACTAAATAACTAAATAACTAAATAACTAAATAACTAAATAACTAAATAACTAAATAACTAAATAACTAAATAACTAAATAACTAAATAACTAAATAACTAAATAACTAAATAACTAAATAACTAAATAACTAAATAACTAAATAACTAAATAACTAAATAACTAAATAACTAAATAACTAAATAACTAAATAACTAACTAACTAAATACCTAAATAACTAAATAACTAAATAACTAAATAACTAAATAACTAAATAACTAAATAACTAAATAACTAAATAACTAAATAACTAAATAACTAAATAACTAAATAACTAAATAACTAAATAACTAAATAACTAAATAACTAAATAACTAAATAACTAAATAACTAAATAACTAAATAACTAAATAACTGGATAACTAAATAACTAAATAACTAAATAACTAAATAACTAAATAACTAAATAACTAAATAACTAAATAACTAAATAACTAAATAACTAAATAACTAAATAACTAAATAACTAAATAACTAAATAACTAAATAACTAAATAACTAAATAACTAAATAACTAAATAACTAAATAACTAAATAACTAAATAACTAAATAACTAAATAACTAAATAACTAAATAACTAAATAACTAAATAACTAAATAACTAAATAACTAAATAACTAAATAACTAAATAACTAAATAACTAAATAACTAAATAACTAAATAACTAAATAACTAAATAACTAAATAACTAAATAACTAAATAACTAAATAACTAAATAACTAAATAACTAAATAACTAAATAACTAAATAACTAAATAACTAAATAACTAAATAACTAAATAACTAAATAACTAAATAACTAAATAACTAAATAACTAAATAACTAAATAACTAAATAACTAAATAACTAAATAACTAAATAACTAAATAACTAAATAACTAAATAACTAAATAACTAAATAACTAAATAACTAAATAACTAAATAACTAAATAACTAAATAACTAAATAACTAAATAACTAAATAACTAAATAACTAAATAACTAAATAACTAAATAACTAAATAACTAAATAACTAAATAACTAAATAACTAAATAACTAAATAACTAAATAACTAAATAACTAAATAACTAAATAACTAAATAACTAAATAACTAAATAACTAAATAACTAAATAACTAAATAACTAAATAACTAAATAACTAAATAACTAAATAACTAAATAACTAAATAACTAAATAACTAAATAACTAAATAACTAAATAACTAAATAACTAAATAACTAAATAACTAAATAACTAAATAACTAAATAACTAAATAACTAAATAACTAAATAACTAAATAACTAAATAACTAAATAACTAAATAACTAAATAACTAAATAACTAAATAACTAAATAACTAAATAACTAAATAACTAAATAACTAAATAACTAAATAACTAAATAACTAAATAACTAAATAACTAAATAACTAAATAACTAAATAACTAAATAACTAAATAACTAAATAACTAAATAACTAAATAACTAAATAACTAAATAACTAAATAACTAAATAACTAAATAACTAAATAACTAAATAACTAAATAACTAAATAACTAAATAACTAAATAACTAAATAACTAAATAACTAAATAACTAAATAACTAAATAACTAAATAACTAAATAACTAAATAACTAAATAACTAAATAACTAAATAACTAAATAACTAAATAACTAAATAACTAAATAACTAAATAACTAAATAACTAAATAACTAAATAACTAAATAACTAAATAACTAAATAACTAAATAACTAAATAACTAAATAACTAAATAACTAAATAACTAAATAACTAAATAACTAAATAACTAAATAACTAAATAACTAAATAACTAAATAACTAAATAACTAAATAACTAAATAACTAAATAACTAAATAACTAAATAACTAAATAACTAAATAACTAAATAACTAAATAACTAAATAACTAAATAACTAAATAACTAAATAACTAAATAACTAAATAACTAAATAACTAAATAACTAAATAACTAAATAACTAAATAACTAAATAACTAAATAACTAAATAACTAAATAACTAAATAACTAAATAACTAAATAACTAAATAACTAAATAACTAAATAACTAAATAACTAAATAACTAAATAACTAAATAACTAAATAACTAAATAACTAAATAACTAAATAACTAAATAACTAAATAACTAAATAACTAAATAACTAAATAACTAAATAACTAAATAACTAAATAACTAAATAACTAAATAACTAAATAACTAAATAACTAAATAACTAAATAACTAAATAACTAAATAACTAAATAACTAAATAACTAAATAACTAAATAACTAAATAACTAAATAACTAAATAACTAAATAACTAAATAACTAAATAACTAAATAACAAAATAACTAAATAACTAAATAACTAAATAACTAAATAACTAAATAACTAAATAACTAAATAACTAAATAACTAAATAACTAAATAACTAAATAACTAAATAACTAAATAACTAAATAACTAAATAACTAAATAACTAAATAACTAAATAACTAAATAACTAAATAACTAAATAAATAAATAACTAAATAACTAAATAATTTAATAACTAAATAACTCAATAACTAAATAACTAAATAACTAAATAACTAAATAACTAAATAACTAAATAACTAAATAACTAAATAACTAAATAACTAAATAACTAAATAACTAAATAACTAAATAACTAAATAACTAAATAACTAAATAACTAAATAACTAAATAACTAAATAACTAAAAAACTAAATAACTGAATAACTAAATAACTAAATAACTAAATAACTAAATAACTAAATAACTAAATAACTAAATAACTAAATAACTAAATAACTAAATAACTAAATAACTAAATAACTAAATAACTAAATAACTAAATAACTAAATAACTAAATAACTAAATAACTAAATAACTAAATAACTAAATAACTAAATAACTAAATAACTAAATAACTAAATAACTAAATAACTAAATAACTAAATAACGCAATAACTAAATAACTAAATAACTAAATAACTAAATAACTAAATAACTAAATAACTAAATAACTAAATAACTAAATAACTAAATAACTAAATAACTAAATAACTAAATAACTAAATAACTAAATAACTAAATAACTAAATAACTAAATAACTAAATAACTAAATAACTAAATAACTAAATAACTAAATAACTAAATAACTAAATAACTAAATAACTAAATAACTAAATAACTAAATAACTAAATAACTAAATAACTAAATAACTAAATAACCAAATAACTTAATAACTAAATAACTAAATAACTAAATAACTAAATAACTAAATAACTAAATAACTAAATAACTAAATAACTAAATAACTAAATAACTAAATAACTAAATAACTAAATAACTAAATAACTAAATAACTAAATAACTAAATAACTAAATAACTAAATAACTAAATAACTAAATAACTAAATAACTAAATAACTAAATAACTAAATAACTAAATAACTAAATAACTAAATAACTAAATAACTAAATAACTAAATAACTAAATAACTAAATAACTAAATAACTAAATAACTAAATAACTAAATAACTAAATAACTAAATAACTAAATAACTAAATAACTAAATAACTAAATAACTAAATAACTAAATAACTAAATAACTAAATAACTAAATAACTAAATAACTAAATAACTAAATAACTAAATAACTAAATAACTAAATAACTAAATAACTAAATAACTAAATAACTAAATAACTAAATAACTAAATAACTAAATAACTAAATAACTAAATAACTAAATAACTAAATAACTAAATAACTAAATAACTAAATAACTAAATAACTAAATAACTAAATAACTAAATAACTAAATAACTAAATAACTAAATAACTAAATAACTAAATAACTAAATAACTAAATAACTAAATAACTAAATAACTAAATAACTAAATAACTAAATAACTAAATAACTAAATAACTAAATAACTAAATAACTAAATAACTAAATAACTAAATAACTAAATAACTAAATAACTAAATAACTAAATAACTAAATAACTAAATAACTAAATAACTAAATAACTAAATAACTAAATAACTAAATAACTAAATAACTAAATAACTAAATAACTAAATAACTAAATAACTAAATAACTAAATAACTAAATAACTAAATAACTAAATAACTAAATAACTAAATAACTAAATAACTAAATAACTAAATAACTAAATAACTAAATAACTAAATAACTAAATAACTAAATAACTAAATAACTAAATAACTAAATAACTAAATAACTAAATAACTAAATAACTAAATAACTAAATAACTAAATAACTAAATAACTAAATAACTAAATAACTAAATAACTAAATAACTAAATAACTAAATAACTAAATAACTAAATAACTAAATAACTAAATAACTAAATAACTAAATAACTAAATAACTAAATAACTAAATAACTAAATAACTAAATAACTAAATAACTAAATAACTAAATAACTAAATAACTAAATAACTAAATAACTAAATAACTAAATAACTAAATAACTAAATAACTAAATAACTAAATAACTAAATAACTAAATAACTAAATAACTAAATAACTAAATAACTAAATAACTAAATAACTAAATAACTAAATAACTAAATAACTAAATAACTAAATAACTAAATAACTAAATAACTAAATAACTAAATAACTAAATAACTAAATAACTAAATAACTAAATAACTAAATAACTAAATAACTAAATAACTAAATAACTAAATAACTAAATAACTAAATAACTAAATAACTAAATAACTAAATAACTAAATAACTAAATAACTAAATAACTAAATAACTAAATAACTAAATAACTAAATAACTAAATAACTAAATAACTAAATAACTAAATAACTAAATAACTAAATAACTAAATAACTAAATAACTAAATAACTAAGTAACTAAATAACTAAATAACTAAATAACTAAATAACTAAATAACTAAATAACTAAATAACTAAATAACTAAATAACTAAATAACTAAATAACTAAATAACTAAATAACTAAATAACTAAATAACTAAATAACTAAATAACTAAATAACTAAATAACTAAATAAATAAATAACTAAATAACTAAATAACTAAATAACTAAATAACTAAATAACTAAATAACTAAATAACTAAATAACTAAATAACTAAATAACTAAATAACTAAATAACTAAATAACTAAATAACTAAATAACTAAATAACTAAATAACTAAATAACTAAATAACTAAATAACTAAATAACTAAATAACTAGGTAACTAAATAACTAAATAACTAAATAACTAAATAACTAAATAACTAAATAACTAAATAACTAAATAACTAAATAACTAAATAACTAAATAACTAAATAACTAAATAACTAAATAACTAAATAACTAAATAACTAAATAACTAAATAACTAAATAACTAAATAACTAAATAACTAAATAACTAAATAACTAAATAACTAAATAACTAAATAACTAAATAACTAAATAACTAAATAACTAAATAACTAAATAACTAAATAACTAAATAACTAAATAACTAAATAACTAAATAACTAAATAACTAAATAACTAAATAACTAAATAACTAAATAACTAAATAACTAAATAACTAAATAACTAAATAACTAAATAACTAAATAACTAAATAACTAAATAACTAAATAACTAAATAACTAAATAACTAAATAACTAAATAACTAAATAACTAAATAACTAAATAACTAAATAACTAAATAACTAAATAACTAAATAACTAAATAACTAAATAACTAAATAACTAAATAACTAAATAACTAAATAACTAAATAACTAAATAACTAAATAACTAAATAACTAAATAACTAAATAACTAAATAACTAAATAACTAAATAACTAAATAACTAAATAACTAAATAACTAAATAACTAAATAACTAAATAACTAAATAACTAAATAACTAAATAACTAAATAACTAAATAACTAAATAACTAAATAACTAAATAACTAAATAACTAAATAACTAAATAACTAAATAACTAAATAACTAAATAACTAAATAACTAAATAACTAAATAACTAAATAACTAAATAACTAAATAACTAAATAACTAAATAACTAAATAACTAAATAACTAAATAACTAAATAACTAAATAACTAAATAACTAAATAACTAAATAACTAAATAACTAAATAACTAAATAACTAAATAACTAAATAACTAAATAACTAAATAACTAAATAACTAAATAACTAAATAACTAAATAACTAAATAACTAAATAACTAAATAACTAAATAACTAAATAACTAAATAACTAAATAACTAAATAACTAAATAACTAAATAACTAAATAACTAAATAACTAAATAACTAAATAACTAAATAACTAAATAACTAAATAACTAAATAACTAAATAACTAAATAACTAAATAACTAAATAACTAAATAACTAAATAACTAAATAACTAAATAACTAAATAACTAAATAACTAAATAACTAAATAACTAAATAACTAAATAACTAAATAACTAATAAACTAAAAAGCTAAATAACTAAATAACTAAATAACTAAATAACTAAATAACTAAATAACTAAATAACTAAATAACTAAATAACTAAATAACTAAATAACTAAATAACTAAATAACTAAATAACTAAATAACTAAATAACTAAATAACTAAATAACTAAATAACTAAATAACTAAATAACTAAATAACTAAATAACTAACAAACTAAATAACTAAATAACTAAATAACTAAATAACTAAATAACTAAATAACTAAATAACTAAATAACTAAATAACTAAATAACTAAATAACTAAATAACTAAATAACTAAATAACTAAATAACTAAATAACTAAATAACTAAATAACTAAATAACTAAATAACTAAATAACTAAATAACTAAATAACTAAATAACTAAATAACTAAATAACTAAATAACTAAATAACTAAATAACTCAATAACTAAATAACTAAATAACTAAATAACTAAATAACTAAATAACTAAATAACTAAATAACTAAATAACTAAATAACTAAATAACTAAATAACTAAATAACTAAATAACTAAATAACTAAATAACTAAATAACTAAATAACTAAATAACTAAATAACTAAATAACTAAATAACTAAATAACTAAATAACTAAATAACTAAATAACTAAATAACTAAATAACTAAATAACTAAATAACTAATAACTAAATAACTAAATAACTAAATAACTAAATAACTAAATAACTAAATAACTAAATAACTAAATAACTAAATAACTAAATAACTAAATAACTAAATAACTAAATAACTAAATAACTAAATAACTAAATAACTAAATAACTAAATACTAAATAACTAAATAACTAAATAACTAAATAACTAAATAACTAAATAACTAAATAACTAAATAACTAAATAACTAAATAACTAAATAACTAAATAACTAAATAACTAAATAACTAATAACTAAATAACTAAATAACTAAATAACTAAATAACTAAATAACTAAATAACTAATAAACTAAATAACTAATAACTAAATAACTAAATAACTAAATAACTAAATAACTAAATAACTAAATAACTAAATAACTAAATAACTAAATAACTAAATAACTAAATAACTAAATAACTAAATAACTAAATAACTAAATAACTAAATAACTAAATAACTAAATAACTAAATAACTAATAAACTAAATAACTAAATAACTAAATAACTAATAACTAAATAACTAAATAACTAAATAACTAAATAACTAAATAACTAAATAACTAAATAACTAAATAACTAAATAACTAAATAACTAAATAACTAAATAACTAAATAACTAAATAACTAAATAACTAAATACTAAATAACTAAATAACTAAATAACTAAATAACTAAATAACTAAATAACTAAATAACTAAATAACTAAATAACTAAATAACTAAATAACTAAATAACTAAATAACTAAATAACTAAATAACTAAATAACTAAATAACTAAATAACTAAATAACTAAATAACTAAATAACTAAATAACTAAATAACTAAATAAACAAATAACTAAATAACTAAAAAATTAAATAACAGAATAACTGAATAAGTAAATAACTAAATAACTAAATAACTAAATAACTAAATAACTAAATAACTAAATAACTAAATAACTAAATAACTAAATAACTAAATAACTAAATAACTAAATAACTAAATAACTAAATAACTAAATAACTAAATAACTAAATAACTAAATAACTAAATAACTAAATAACTAAATAACTAAATAACTAAATAACTAATAACTAAATAACTAAATAACTAAATAACTAAATAACTAAATAACTAAATAACTAAATAACTAAATAACTAAATAACTAAATAACTAATAACTAAATAACTAAATAACTAAATAACTAAATAACTAAATAACTAAATAACTAAATAACTAAATAACTAAATAACTAAATAACTAAATAACTAAATAACGAAATAACTAAATAACTAAATGACTAAATATCTAAATAACGAAATAAGTCAATAACTAAAAACTAAATAACTAAATAACTAAATGACTAAATAACTGAAATGCTAAATAACTAAATAACTATATAACTAAATAATTAAATAACTAAATAAATAAATAATTAAATAACTAAATAACTTAATAAATAAATAACTAAATAACTATATAAATAATAACTAAATAACTAAATATCTATATAACTAATAACTAAAAAACTAAATAACTAAATATCTAAATAACTAAATAACTAAATAACTAAAAAACTAAATAACTAAATAACTAAATAACTAAATAACTAAATAACTAAATAACTAAATAACTAAATAACTAAATAACTAAATAACTAAATAACTAAATAACTAAAGAACTTATTTCTAAATAACTAAATAACTAAGTAACTAAATAACTAAATAACTAAATAACTAAATAACTAAATAACTAAATA
>JAMYCR010000359.1:0-29636 GCA_028830335.1 Eucera pruinosa
ACTAAATAACTAAAAGACTAAATAACTAAATAACTAAAAAGCTAAATAACTAAATAACTAAATAACTAAATAACTAAATAACTAAATAACTAAATAACTAAATAACTAAATAACTCAATAAATAAATAGCTAAATAACTAAATAACTAAATAACTAAGTACTAAATAACTAAATAACTAAATAACTAAATAACTAAATAACTAAATAACTATAAAACTAATAACTAAATAAATAAATTACTATGTAACTAAATAACTACATAACTAAATATCTAAATAACTAAATAACTAAATAACTAAATAACTAAATAACTAAATAACAAAATAACAAAATAACTAAATAACTAAATAACTAAATAACTAAATAACTAAATAACTAAATAACTAAATAACTAAATAACTAAATAACTAAATAACTAAATAACTAAATAACTAAATAACTAAATAACTAAATAACTAAATATCTATATATCTAAATAACTAAACAACTAAATAACTAAGTACTAAGTAACTAAATAACTAAATACTAAGTAGCTAAATAATTAAATAACTATATAACTAAATAACTAAATAACTAAATAACTAAATAACTAAATAACTAAATAACTAAATAACTAAATAACTAAATAACTAAATAACTAAATAACTAAATAACTAAATAACTAAATAACTAAATAACTAAACTAATAACTAAATAACTAAATAACTAAATAACTAAATAACTAAATAACTAAATAACTAAATAACTAAATAACTAAATAACTAAATAACTAAATAACTAAATAACTAAATAACTAAATAACTAAATAACTAAATAACTAAATAACTAAATAACTAAATACTAAATAACTAAATAACTAAATAACTAAATAACTAAATAACTAAATAACTAAATAACTAATAACTAAATAACCAAATAACTAAATAACTAATAACTAAATAACTAAATAACTAAATAACTAAATAACTAAATAACTAAATAACTAAATAACTAAATAACTAAATAACTAAATAACGAAATAACTAAATAACTAAATAACTAAATAACTAAGTAACTAAATAACTAGATAAATATATATCTAATAACTAAATAACTAAATAACTAAATAACTAATAACTAAATAACTAAGTAACTAAATAACTAAATAGCTAAATAACTAGATAACTAAATAACTAGATAACTATATAACTAATAACTAAATAACTAAATAACTAAATAACTAAATAACTAATAACTAAATAACTAAATAACTAAATATATAAATAACTAAGTAACTAAATAACCAAATAACTAAATAAATCAATAATTAAACAACTAAATAACTAAATAACTAAATAACTAAATAACTAAATAACTAAATAACTAAATAACTAAATAACTAAATAACTAAATAACTAAATAACTAAATAACTAAATAACTAAATAACTAAATAACTAAATAACTAAATAACTAAATAACTAAATAACTATAACTAAATAACTAAATAACTAATAACTAAATAACTAAATAACTAAATAACTAAATAACTAAATAACTAATAACTAAATAACTAAATAACTAAATAACTAAATAACTAAATAACTAAATAACTAAATAACTAATAACTAAATAACTAAATAACTAAATAACTAAATAACTAAATAACTAAATAACTAAATAACTAAATAACTAAATAACTAAATAACTAAATAACTAAATAACTAAATAACTAAATAACTAAATAACTAAATAACTAATAACTAAATAACTAAATAACTAAATAACTAAATAACTAAATAACTAAATAACTAAATAACTAAATAACTAAATAACTAAATAACTAAATAACTAAATAACTAAATAACTAAATAACTAAATAACTAAATAACTAAATAACTAAATAACTAAATAACTAAATAACTAATATAAATAACTAAATAACTAAATAACTAAATAACTAAATAACTAAATAACTAAATAACTAAATAACTAAATAACTAATAACTAAATAACTAAATAACTAAATAACTAAATAACTAAATAACTAAATAACTAAATAACTAAATAACTAAATAACTAAATAACTAAATAACTAAATAACTAAATAAACAAATAACTAAATAACTAAATAACTAAATAACTAAATAACTAAATAACTAATAACTAAATAACTAAATAACTAAATAACTAAATAACTAAATAACTAAATAACTAAATAACTAAATAACTAAATAACTAAATAACTAAATAACTAAATAACTAAATACTAAATAACTAAATAACTAAATAACTAAATAACTAAATAACTAAATAACTAAATAACTAAATAACTAATAACTAAATAACTATAAAGCTAAATAACTAATAACTAAATAACTAAATAACTAAATAACTAAATAACTAAATAACTAAATAACTAAATAACAAAATAACTAAATAACTAAATAACTAAATAACTAATAACTAAATAACTAAATAACTAAATAACTAAATAACTAAATAACTAAATAACTAAATAACTAAATAACTAAATAACTAAATAACTAAATAACTAAATAACTAATAACTAAATAACTAAATAACTAAATAACTAAATAACTAAATAACTAAATAACTAAATAACTAAATAACTAAATAACTAAATAACTAAATAACTAAATAACTAAATAACTAAATAACTAATAAACTAAATAACTAATAACTAAATAACTAAATAACTAAATAACTAAATAACTAAATAACTAAATAACTAAATACTAAATAACTAAATAACTAAATAACTAAATAACTAAATAACTAAATAACTAAATAACTAAATAACTAAATAACTAAATAACTAAATAACTAAATAACTAAATAACTAAATAACTAAATAACTAAATAACTAAATAACTAAATAACTAAATAACTAAATAACTAATACTAAATAACTAAATAACTAAATAACTAAATAACTAAATAACTAAATAACTAAATAACTAAATAACTAAATAACTAAATAACTAATAACTAAATAACTAAATAACTAAATAACTAAATAACTAAATAACTAAATAACTAAATAATTAAACAACTAAATAACTAAATAACTAAATAAATATATCTAAATAACTATATAACTAAATAACTAAATACTAAATAACTAAATAACTAAATAACTAAATAACTAAATAACTAAGTAACTAAATAACTAAATAACTAAATAACTAAATAACTAAATAACTAAATAACTAAATAACTAAATAACTAAATAACTAAATAACTAAATAACTAATAACTAAATAACTAATAACTAAATAACTAAATAACTAAATAACTAAATAACTAAATAACTAAATAACTAAATAACTAAATAACTAAATAAATAATAACTAAGTAGCTAAATAACTAAATAAATGATTAATAACTAAATAACTAAATAACTAAATAACTAAATAACTAAATAACTAATATACTAAATAACTAAATAACTAAATAACTAAATAACTAAATAACTAAATAACTAAATAACTAAATAACTAAATAACTAAATAACTAAATAACTAAATAACTAAATAACTAAATAACTAAATAACTAAATAACTAAATAACTAAATAACTAATAACTAAATAACTAAATAACTAAATAACTAAATAACTAAATAACTAAATAACTAAATAACTAAATAACTAAATAACTAAATAACTAAATAACTAAATAACTAAATAACTAAATAACTAATAACTAAATAACTAAATAACTAAATAACTAATAACTAAATAACTAAATAACTATAAAAACTAAATAACTAAATAACTAAATAACTAAATAACTAAATAACTAAATAACTAAATAACTAAATAACTAAATAACTAAATAACTAAATAACTAAATAACTAAATAACTAAATAACTAAATAACTAAATAACTAAATAACTAAATAACTAAATAACTAAATAACTAAATAACTAAATAACTAAATAACTAAATAACTAAATAACTAAATAACTAAATAACTAAATAACTAAATAACTAAATAACTAAATAACTAAATAACTAAATAACTAAATAACTAAATACTAAATAACTAAATAACTAAATAACTAAATAACTAAATAACTAAATAACTAAATAACTAAATAACTAAATAACTAAATAACTAAATAACTAAATAACTAAATAACTAAATAACTAAATAACTAATAACTAATAACTAAATAACTAAATAACTAAATAACTAAATAACTAAATAACTAAATAACTAAATAACTAATAACTAAATAACTAAATAACTAAATAACTAAATAACTAAATAACAAATAACTAAATAACTAAATAACTAAATAACTAAATAACTAAATAACTAATAACTAAATAACTAAATAACTAAATAACTAAATAACTAAATAACTAAATAACTAAATAACTAAATAACTAAATAACTAAATAACTAAATAGATAAATAACTAAATAACTAAATAACTAAATAACTAAATAACTAAATAACTAAATAACTAAATAACTAAATACCAAAATAACAAAAAAACAAAATACCTAATAACTAAATAACTAAATAACTAAATAACTAAATAACTAAATAACTAAATAACTAAATAACTAAATAACTAAATAACTAAATAACTAAATAACTAAATAACTAAATAACTAAATAACTAAATAACTAAATAACTAAATAACTAAATAACTAAATAACTAAATAACTAAATAACTAAATAACTAAATAACTAAATAACTAAATAACTAAATAACTAAATAACTAAATAACTAAATAACTAAATAACTAAATAACTAAGTCGCCAAATAACTACATAACTAAATACCTAAATCGCTAAATAACTAAATAACTAAATAACTAAATAACTAAATAACTAAATAACTAAATAACTAAATAACTAAATAACTAAATAACTAAATAACTAAATAACTAAATAACTAAATAATGAATCAACTAAATAGCGAAACAATTAAAGAAGAAAATAACTAAATAACTAAATTACTTATTAACTAAATAACTAAATAACTAAATAACTAAATAACTAAATAACTAAATAACTAAATAACTAAATAATTAAATAACTAAATAACTAAATAACTACATAAATAAATAACTAAATAACTAGATAACTAATAACTAAATAACTAAATAACTAAATACTAAAAAAGTAAATAACTAAATAACTAAATACTAATAACTAATAAATAATAACTAAAAAACTAAATAATTAAATAACTAAATAGCTAACAAACTAAATAACTAAATAACTAAATCTATAACTAGAATAACTAATAACTTAAATAACTAAATACCAAATAATCTAAAAAACTAAAAAACTAAATAACTAAAACTTAAAACTAAATAACGAAATAACTAAATAACTAGTTACTAAATAACTAAATAACTACATAACTAAATAACTAAATAACTAAATAACTAAATAACTAAATAACTAAATAACTAAATAACTAAATAACTAAATAACTAAATAACTAAATAACTAAATAACTAAATAACTAAATAATTAAATAACTAAATCACTAAATAACTAATTAACTAATAACTAAATAACTAAATAACTAAATAACTAAATAACTAAATAACTAAATAACTAAGTAACTAAATAACTAAATAACTAAATAACTAAATAACTAAATAACTAAATAACTAAATAACTAAATAACTAAATAACTAAATAACTAAATAACTAAATAATTAAATAACAAAATACATAAATAACTAAATAACTAAATAACTAAATAACTAAATAACTAAATAACTAAATAACTAAATAACTAAATAACTAAATAACTAATAAACTAAATAACTAAATAACTAAATAACTAAATAACTAAATAACTAAATAACTAAATAACTAAATAACTAAATAACTAAATAACTAAATAACTAAATAACTAAATAACTAAATAACTAAATAACTAAATAACTAAATAACCAAAAATAACTAAATAACTAAATAACTAAATAACTAAATAACTAAATAACTAAATAACTAAATAACTAAATAACTAAATAACTAAATAACTAAATAAATAATTAACTAAATAAGTAAGTAACTAAATAGCTAAATAACTAAATAACTAAATAACTAAATAACTAAATAACTAAATAACTAAATAACTAAATAACTAAATAACTAAATAACTAAATAACTAAATAACTAAATAAGTAAATAACTAAATATCTAAATAACTAAATAACAAAATAGCTAAATAACTAAATATATAAATAACTAAGTAACTATATAACTAAATAACTAATAACTCAATAACTCAATAACTAAATAACTAAATAACTAAATAACTAAATAACTAAATAACTAAATAACTAACTAAAGAACTAAATAACTAAATAAATAAATAACTAAATAACTAAATAACTAAATAACTAAATAACTAAATAACTAAATAACTAAATAACTAAATAACTAAGTAACTAAATAACTAAATAACTAAATAGCTAAACAACTAAACAACCAAATAACTAAATAACGAAATAACTAAATAACTAAATAACTAAATAACTAAATAACTAAATAACTAAATAAATAAATTACTAAATAACTAATTAACTAAAAAGCTAAATAACTAAATAACTAAATATCTAAATAACTAATTAACTAAATAACTAAATAACTAAATAACTAAATAACTAATTAACGAAATAACTAAATAACTAAATAACTAAATAACTAAATAACTAAATAACTAAATAACTAATAAAGAAATAACTAAATAACTAAATAACTAAGAACTAAGCACTAAGTAACATAAATAACTAAATAACTAAATAACTAAATAATAAATAACTAAATAACTAAACTAAATAACTAATAACTAAATGAATAAATGACTAAATGACTAAATGACTAAATGACTAAATAATAAATAACTAAATAACTAAATAACTAAATAACTAATAACTAAGTAACTAAATAATTAAATAACTAAATAACTAAATAACTAAATAACTAAATAACTAAATAACTAAATAACTAAATAACTAAATAACTAAATAACTAAATAACTAAATAACTAAATAACTAAATAACTAAATAACTAAATAACTAAATAACTAAATAACTAAATAACTAATAACTAAATAACTAAATAACTAAATAACTAAATAACTAAATAAAAAATAACTAAATAACTAAATAACTAAATAACTAAATAACTAAATAACTAAATAACTAAATAACTAAATAACTAATAACTAAATAACTAAATAACTAAATAACTAAATAATTAATAACTATGTAACTAAATAACTAAATAACTAAATAACTAAATAACTAAATAACTAAATAACTAAATAACTAAATAACTAATAACTAATAACTAAATAACTAAATAACTAAATAACTAAATAACTAAATAACTAAATAACAAATAACTAAATAACTAAATAACTAAATAACTAAATAACTAAATAACTAAATAACTAAATAACTAAATAACTAAATAACTAAATAACTAAATAACTAAATAACTAAATAACTAAATAACTAATAACTAAATAACTAAATAACTAAATAACTAAATAACTAAATAACTAAATAACTAAATAACTAAATAACTAAATAACTAAATAACTAAATAACTAAATAACTAAATAACTAATAACTAAATAACTAAATAACTAAATAACTAAATAACTAAAAAAACAAATAACTAAATAACTAAATAACTAAATAACTAAATAACTAAATAACTAAATAACTAAATAACTAAATAACTAAATAACTAAATAACTAAATAACTAAATAACTAAATAACTAAATAACTAAATACTAAATAACTTAATAACTAATAACTAATAACTAAATAACTAAATAACTAAATAACTAAATAACTAAATAACTAAATAACTAAATAACTAAATAACTAAATAACTAAATAACTAAATAACTAAATAACTAAATAACTAAATAACTAAATAACTAAATAACTAAATAACTAAATAACTAAATAACTAAATAACTAAATAACTAAATAACTAAATAACTAAATAACTAAATAACTAAATAACTAAATAACTAAATAACTAAATAACTAAATAACTAAATAACTAAATAACTAAATAACTAAATAACTAAATAACTAAATAACCAAATAACTAAATAACTAAATAACTAAATAACTAAATAACTAAATAACTAAATAACTAAATAACTAAATAACTAAATAACTAAATAACTAAATAACTAAATAACTAAATAACTAAATAACTAAATAACTAAATAACTAAATAACTAAATAACTAAATAACTAAATAACTAAATAACTAAATAACTAAATAACTAAAAAAACTAAATAACTAAATAACTAAATAACTAAATAACTAAATAACTAAATAACTAAATAACTAAATAACTAAATAACTAAATAACTAAATAACTAAATAACTAAATAACTAAATAACTAAATAACTAAATAACTAAATAACTAAATAACTAAATAACTAAATAACTAAATAACTAAATAACTAAATAACTAAATAACTAAATAACTAAATAACTAAATAACTAAATAACTAAATAACTAAATAACTAAATAACTAAATAACTAAATAACTAAATAACTAAATAACTAAATAACGAAATAACTAAATAACTAAATAACTAAATAACTAAATAACTAAATAACTAAATAACTAAATAACTAAATAACTAAATAACTAAATAACTAAATAACTAAATAACTAAATAACTAAATAACTAAATAACTAAATAACTAAATAACTAAATAACTAAATAACTAAATAACTAAATAACTAAATAACTAAATAACTAAATAACTAAATAACTAAATAACTAAATAACTAAATAACTAAATAACTAAATAACTAAATAACTAAATAACTAAATAACTAAATAACTAAATAACTAAATAACTAATAACTAAATAACTAAATAACTAAATAACTAAATAACTAAATAACTAAATAACTAAATAACTAAATAACTAAATAACTAAATAACTAAATAACTAAATAACTAATAACTAAATAACTAAATAACTAAATAACTAAATAACTAAATAACTAAATAACTAAATAACTAAATAACTAAATAACTAAATAACTAAATAACTAAATAACTAAATAACTAAATAACTAAATAACTAAATAACTAAATAACTAAATAACTAAATAACTAAATAACTAAATAACTAAATAACTAAATAACTAAATAACTAAATAACTAAATAACTAAATAACTAAATAACTAAACAACCAAATAACTAAATAACTAAATAACTAAATAACTAAATAACTAAATAACTAAATAACTAAATAACTAAATAACTAAATAACTAAATAACTAAATAACTAAATAACTAAATAACTAAATAACTAAATAACTAAATAACTAAATAACTAAATAACTAAATAACTAAATAACTAAATAACTAAATAACTAAATAACTAAATAACTAAATAACTAAATAACTAAATAACTAAATAACTAAATAACTAAATAACTAAATAACTAAATAACTAAATAACTAAATAACTAAATAACTAAATAACTAAATAACTAAATAACTAAATAACTAAATAACTAAATAACTAAATAACTAAATAACTAAATAACTAAATAACTAAATAACTAAATAACTAAATAACTAAATAACTAAATAACTAAATAACTAAATAACTAAATAACTAAATAACTAAATAACTAAATAACTAAATAACTAAATAACTAAATAACTAAATAACTAAATAACTAAATAACTAAATAACTAAATAACTAAATAACTAAATAACTAAATAACTAAATAACTAAATAACTAAATAACTAAATAACTAAATAACTAAATAACTAAATAACTAAATAACTAAATAACTAAATAACTAAATAACTAAATAACTAAATAACTAAATAACTAAATAACTAAATAACTAAATAACTAAATAACTAAATAACTAGGTAACTAAATAACTAAATAACTAAATAACTAAATAACTAAATAACTAAATAACTAAATAACTAAATAACTAAATAACTAAATAACTAAATAACTAAATAACTAAATAACTAAATAACTAAATAACTAAATAACTAAATAACTAAATAACTAAATAACTAAATAACTAAATAACTAAATAACTAAATAACTAAATAACTAAATAACTAAATAACTAAATAGCGAAATAACTAAATAACTAAATAACTGGATAACTAAATAACTAAATAACTAAATAACTAAATAACTCAATAACTAAATAACTAAATAACTAAATAACTAAATAACTAAATAACTAAATAACTAAATAACTAAATAACTAAATAACTAAATAACTAAATAACTAAATAACTAAATAACTAAATAACTAAATAACTAAATAACTAAATAACTAAATAACTAAATAACTAAATAACTAAATAACTAAATAACTAAATAACTAAATAACTAAATAACTAAATAACTAAATAACTAAATAACTAAATAACTAAATAACTAAATAACTAAATAACTAAATAACTAAATAACTAAATAACTAAATAACTAAATAACTAAATAACTAAATAACTAAATAACTAAATAACTAAATAACTAAATAACTAAATAACTAAATAACTAAATAACTAAATAACTAAATAACTAAATAACTAAATAACTAAATAACTAAATAACTAAATAACTAAATAACTAAATAACTAAATAACTAAATAACTAAATAACTAAATAACTAAATAACTAAATAACTAAATAACTAAATAACTAAATAACTAAATAACTAAATAACTAAATAACTAAATAACTAAATAACTAAATAACTAAATAACTAAATAACTAAATATCTAAATAACTAAATAACTAAATAACTAAATAACTAAATAACTAAATAACTAAATAACTAAATAACTAAATAACTAAATAACTAAATAACTAAATAACTAAATAACTAAATAACTAAATAACTAAATAACTAAATAACTAAATAACTAAATAACTAAATAACTAAATAACTAAATAACTAAATAACTAAATAACTAAATAACTAAATAACTAAATAACTAAATAACTAAATAACTAAATAACTAAATAACTAAATAACTAAATAACTAAATAACTAAATAACTAAATAACTAAATAACTAAATAACTAAATAACTAAATAACTAAATAACTAAATAACTAAATAACTAAATAACTAAATAACTAAATAACTAAATAACTAAATAACTAAATAACTAAATAACTAAATAACTAAATAACTAAATAACTAAATAACTAAATAACTAAATAACTAAATAA
The DNA here is from genome assembly GCA_028830335.1 of Eucera pruinosa. Classification (NCBI taxonomy): domain Eukaryota; kingdom Metazoa; phylum Arthropoda; class Insecta; order Hymenoptera; family Apidae; genus Eucera; species Eucera pruinosa. Next base: position 11,267 of record JAMYCR010000359.1, read on the forward strand.
CTAAATAACTAAATAACTAAATAACTAAATAACTAAATAACTAAATAACTAAATAACTAAATAACTAAATAACTAAATAACTAAATAACTAAATAACTAAATAACTAAATAACTAAATAACTAAATAACTAAATAACTAAATAACTAAATAACTAAATAACTAAATAACTAAATAACTAAATAACTAAATAACTAAATAACTAAATAACTAAATAACTAAATAACTAAATAACTAAATAACTAAATAACTAAATCACTAAATAACTAAATAACTAAATAACTAAATAACTAAATAACTAAATAACTAAATAACTAAATAACTAAATAACTAAATAACTAAATAACTAAATAACTAAATAACTAAATAACTAAATAACTAAATAACTAAATAACTAAATAACTAAATAACTAAATAACTAAATAACTAAATAACTAAATAACTAAATAACTAAATAACTAAATAACTAAATAACTAAATAACTAAATAACTAAATAACTAAATAACTAAATAACTAAATAACTAAATAACTAAATAACTAAATAACTAAATAACTAAATAACTAAATAACTAAATAACTAAATAACTAAATAACTAAATAACTAAATAACTAAATAACTAAATAACTAAATAACTAAATAACTAAATAACTAAATAACTAAATAACTAAATAACTAAATAACTAAATAACTAAATAACTAAATAACTAAATAACTAAATAACTAAATAACTAAATAACTAAATAACTAAATAACTAAATAACTAAATAACTAAATAACTAAATAACTAAATAACTAAATAACTAAATAACTAAATAACTAAATAACTAAATAACTAAATAACTAAATAACTAAATAACTAAATAACTAATAACTAAATAACTAAATAACTAAATAACTAAATAACTAAATAACTAAATAACTAAATAACTAAATAACTAAATAACTAAATAACTAAATAACTAAATAACTAAATAACTAAATAACTAAATAACTAAATAACTAAATAACTAAATAACTAAATAACTAAATAACTAAATAACTAAATAACTAAATAACTAAATAACTAAATAACTAAATAACTAAATAACTAAATAACTAAATAACTAAATAACTAAATAACTAAATAACTAAATAACTAAATAACTAAATAACTAAATAACTAAATAACTAAATAACTAAATAACTAAATAACTAAATAACTAAATAACTAAATAACTAAATAACTAAATAACTAAATAACTAAATAACTAAATAACTAAATAACTAAATAACTAAATAACTAAATAACTAAATAACTAAATAACTAAATAACTAAATAACTAAATAACTAAATAACTAAATAACTAAATAACTAAATAACTAAATAACTAAATAACTAAATAACTAAATAACTAAATAACTAAATAACTAAATAACTAAATAACTAAATAACTAAATAACTAAATAACTAAATAACTAAATAACTAAATAACTAAATAACTAAATAACTAAATAACTAAATAACTAAATAACTAAATAACTAAATAACTAAATAACTAAATAACTAAATAACTAAATAACTAAATAACTAAATAACTAAATAACTAAATAACTAAATAACTAAATAACTAAATAACTAAATAACTAAATAACTAAATAACTAAATAACTAAATAACTAAATAACTAAATAACTAAATAACTAAATAACTAAATAACTAAATAACTAAATAACTAAATAACTAAATAACTAAATAACTAAATAACTAAATAACTAAATAACTAAATAACTAAATAACTAAATAACTAAATAACTAAATAACTAAATAACTAAATAACTAAATAACTAAATAACTAAATAACTAAATAACTAAATAACTAAATAACGAAATAACTAAATAACTAAATAACTATATAACGAAATAAATAAATAACTAAATAACTAAATAACTAAATAACTAAATAACTAAATAACTAAATAACTAAATAACTAAATAACTAAATAACTAAATAACTAAATAACTAAATAACTAAATAACTAAATAAATAATTTAGTAACTAAATAACTAAATAACTAAATAACTAAATAACTAAATAACTAAATAACTAAATAACTAAATAACTAAATAACTAAATAACTAAATAACTAAATAACTAAATAACTAAATAACTAAATAACTAAATAACTAAATAACTAAATAACTAAATAACTAAATAACTAAATAACTAAATAACTAAATAACTAAATAACTAAATAACTAAATAACTAAATAACTAAATAACTAAATAACTAAATAACTAAATAACTAAATAACTAAATAACTAAATAACTAAATAACTAAATAACTAAATAACTAAATAACTAAATAACTAAATAACTAAATAACTAAATAACTAAATAACTAAATAACTAAATAACTAAATAACTAAATAACTAAATAACTAAATAACTAAATAACTAAATAACTAAATAACTAAATAACTAAATAACTAAATAACTAAATAACTAAATAACTAAATAACTAAATAACTAAATAACTAAATAACTAAATAACTAAATAACTAAATAACTAAATAACTAAATAACTAAATAACTAAATAACTAAATAACTAAATAACTAAATAACTAAATAACTAAATAACTAAATAACTAAATAACTAAATAACTAAATAACTAAATAACTAAATAACTAAATAACTAAATAACTAAATAACTAAATAACTAAATAACTAAATAACTAAATAACTAAATAACTAAATAACTAAATAACTAAATAACTAAATAACTAAATAACTAAATAACTAAATAACTAAATAACTAAATAACTAAATAACTAAATAACTAAATAACTAAATAACTAAATAACTAAATAACTAAATAACTAAATAACTAAATAACTAAATAACTAAATAACTAAATAACTAAATAACTAAATAACTAAATAACTAAATAACTAAATAACTAAATAACTAAATAACTAAATAACTAAATAACTAAATAACTAAATAACTAAATAACTAAATAACTAAATAACTAAATAACTAAATAACTAAATAACTAAATAACTAAATAACTAAATAACTAAATAACTAAATAACTAAATAACTAAATAACTAAATAACTAAATAACTAAATAACTAAATAACTAAATAACTAAATAACTAAATAACTAAATAACTAAATAACTAAATAACTAAATAACTAAATAACTAAATAACTAAATAACTAAATAACTAAATAACTAAATAACTAAATAACTAAATAACTAAATAACTAAATAACTAAATAACTAAATAACTAAATAACTAAATAACTAAATAACTAAATAACTAAATAACTAAATAACTAAATAACTAAATAACTAAATAACTAAATAACTAAATAACTAAATAACTAAATAACTAAATAACTAAATAACTAAATAACTAAATAACTAAATAACTAAATAACTAAATAACTAAATAACTAAATAACTAAATAACTAAATAACTAAATAACTAAATAACTAAATAACTAAATAACTAAATAACTAAATAACTAAATAACTAAATAACTAAATAACTAAATAACTAAATAACTAAATAACTAAATAACTAAATAACTAAATAACTAAATAACTAAATAACTAAATAACTAAATAACTAAATAACTAAATAACTAAATAACTAAATAACTAAATAACTAAATAACTAAATAACTAAATAACTAAATAACTAAATAACTAAATAACTAAATAACTAAATAACTAAATAACTAAATAACTAAATAACTAAATAACTAAATAACTAAATAACTAAATAACTAAATAACTAAATAACTAAATAACTAAATAACTAAATAACTAAATAACTAAATAACTAAATAACTAAATAACTAAATAACTAAATAACTAAATAACTAAATAACTAAATAACTAAATAACTAAATAACTAAATAACTAAATAACTAAATAACTAAATAACTAAATAACTAAATAACTAAATAACTAAATAACTAAATAACTAAATAACTAAATAACTAAATAACTAAATAACTAAATAACTAAATAACTAAATAACTAAATAACTAAATAACTAAATAACTAAATAACTAAATAACTAAATAACTAAATAACTAAATAACTAAATAACTAAATAACTAAATAACTAAATAACTAAATAACTAAATAACTAAATAACTAAATAACTAAATAACTAAATAACTAAATAACTAAATAACTAAATAACTAAATAACTAAATAACTAAATAACTAAATAACTAAATAACTAAATAACTAAATAACTAAATAACTAAATAACTAAATAACTAAATAACTAAATAACTAAATAACTAAATAACTAAATAACTAAATAACTAAATAACTAAATAACTAAATAACTAAATAACTAAATAACTAAATAACTAAATAACTAAATAACTAAATAACTAAATAACTAAATAACTAAATAACTAAATAACTAAATAACTAAATAACTAAATAACTAAATAACTAAATAACTAAATAACTAAATAACTAAATAACTAAATAACTAAATAACTAAATAACTAAATAACTAAATAACTAAATAACTAAATAACTAAATAACTAAATAACTAAATAACTAAATAACTAAATAACTAAATAACTAAATAACTAAATAACTAAATAACTAAATAACTAAATAACTAAATAACTAAATAACTAAATAACTAAATAACTAAATAACTAAATAACTAAATAACTAAATAACTAAATAACTAAATAACTAAATAACTAAATAACTAAATAACTAAATAACTAAATAACTAAATAACTAAATAACTAAATAACTAAATAACTAAATAACTAAATAACTAAATAACTAAATAACTAAATAACTAAATAACTAAATAACTAAATAACTAAATAACTAAATAACTAAATAACTAAATAACTAAATAACTAAATAACTAAATAACTAAATAACTAAATAACTAAATAACTAAATAACTAAATAACTAAATAACTAAATAACTAAATAACTAAATAACTAAATAACTAAATAACTAAATAACTAAATAACTAAATAACTAAATAACTAAATAACTAAATAACTAAATAACTAAATAACTAAATAACTAAATAACTAAATAACTAAATAACTAAATAACTAAATAACTAAATAACTAAATAACTAAATAACTAAATAACTAAATAACTAAATAACTAAATAACTAAATAACTAAATAACTAAATAACTAAATAACTAAATAACTAAATAACTAAATAACTAAATAACTAAATAACTAAATAACTAAATAACTAAATAACTAAATAACTAAATAACTAAATAACTAAATAACTAAATAACTAAATAACTAAATAACTAAATAACTAAATAACTAAATAACTAAATAACTAAATAACTAAATAACTAAATAACTAAATAACTAAATAACTAAATAACTAAATAACTAAATAACTAAATAACTAAATAACTAAATAACTAAATAACTAAATAACTAAATAACTAAATAACTAAATAACTAAATAACTAAATAACTAAATAACTAAATAACTAAATAACTAAATAACTAAATAACTAAATAACTAAATAACTAAATAACTAAATAACTAAATAACTAAATAACTAAATAACTAAATAACTAAATAACTAAATAACTAAATAACTAAATAACTAAATAACTAAATAACTAAATAACTAAATAACTAAATAACTAAATAACTAAATAACTAAATAACTAAATAACTAAATAACTAAATAACTAAATAACTAAATAACTAAATAACTAAATAACTAAATAACTAAATAACTAAATAACTAAATAACTAAATAACTAAATAACTAAATAACTAAATAACTAAATAACTATATAACTAAATAACTAAATAACTAAATAACTAAATAACTAAATAACTAAATAACTAAATAACTAAATAACTAAATAACTAAATAACTAAATAACTAAATAACTAAATAACTAAATAACTAAATAACTAAATAACTAAATAACTAAATAACTAAATAACTAAATAACTAAATAACTAAATAACTAAATAACTAAATAACTAAATAACTAAATAACGAGATAACTAAATAACTAAATAACTAAATAACTAAATAACTAAATAACTAAATAACTAAATAACTAAATAACTAAATAACTAAATAACTAAATAACTAAATAACTAAATAACTAAATAACTAAATAACTAAATAACTAAATAACTAAATAACTAAATAACTAAATAACTAAATAACTAAATAACTAAATAACTAAATAACTAAATAACTAAATAACTAAATAACTAAATAACTAAATAACTAAATAACTAAATAACTAAATAACTAAATAACTAAATAACTAAATAACTAAATAACTAAATAACTAAATAAATAGATAACTAAATAAATAATTAACTAAATAACTAAATAACTAAATAACTAAATAACTAAATAACTAAATAACTAAATAACTAAATAACTAAATAACTAAATAACTAAATAACTAAATAACTAAATAACTAAATAACTAAATAACTAAATAACTAAATAACTAAATAACTAAATAACTAAATAACTAAATAACTAAATAACTAAATAACTAAATAACTAAATAACTAACTAACTAAATAACAAAATAACTAAATAACTAAATAACTAAATAACTAAATAACTAAATAACTACATAACTAAATAACTAAATAACTAAATAACTAAATAACTAAATAACTAAATAACTAAATAACTATATAACTAAATAACTTGATAACTAAATAACTAAATAACTAAATAACTAAATAACTAAATAACTAAATAACTAAATAACTAAATAACTAAATAACTAAATAACTAAATAACTAAATAACTAAATAACTAAATAACTAAATAACTAAATAACTAAATAACTAAATAACTAAATAACTAAATAACTAAATAAATAACTAAATAACTAAATAACTAAATAACTAAATAACTAAATAACTAAATAACTAAATAACTAAATAACTAAATAACTAAATAACTAAATAACTAAATAACTAAATAACTAAATAACTAAATAACTAAATAACTAAATAACTAAATAACTAAATAACTAAATAACTAAATAACTAAATAACTAAATAACTAAATAACTAAATAACTAAATAACTAAATAACTAAATAACTAAATAACTAAATAACTAAATAACTAAATAACTAAATAACTAAATAACTAAATAACTAAATAACTAAATAACTAAATAACTAAATAACTAAATAACTAAATAACTAAATAACTAAATAACTAAATAACTAAATAACTAAATAACTAAATAACTAAATAACTAAATAACTAAATAACTAAATAACTAAATAACTAAATAACTAAATAACTAAATAACTAAATAACTAAATAACTAAATAACTAAATAACTAAATAACTAAATAACTAAATAACTAAATACCTAAATAACTAAATAACTAAATAACTAAATAACTAAATAACTAAATAACTAAATAACTAAATAACTAAATAACTAAATAANTAAATAACTAAATAACTAAATAACTAAATAACTAAATAACTAAATAACTAAATAACTAAATAACTAAATAACTAAATAACTAAATAACTAAATAACTAAATAACTAAATAACTAAATAACTAAATAACTAAATAACTAAATAACTAAATAACTAAATAACTAAATAACTAAATAACTAAATAACTAAATAACTAAATAACTAAATAACTAAATAACTAAATAACCAAATAACTAAACAACTAAATAACTAAATAACTAAAGAACTAAATAACTAAATAACTAAATAACTAAATAACTAAATAACTAAATAACTAAATAACTAAATAACTAAATAACTAAATAACTAAATAACTAAATAACTAAATAACTAAATAACTAAATAACTAAATAACTAAATAACTAAATAACTAAATAACTAAATAGCTAAATAACTAAATAACTAAATAACTAAATAACTAAATAGCCACATAACTAAATAACTACATAACTAAATAACTAAATAACTAAATAACTAAATAACTAAATAACTAAATAACTAAATAACTAAATAACTAAATAACTAAATAACTAAATAACTAAATAACTAAATAACTAAATAACTAAATAACTAAATAACTAAATAACTAAATAACTAAATAACTAAATAACTAAATAACTAAATAACTAAATAACTAAATAACTAAATAACTAAATAACTAAATAACTAAATAACTAAATAACTAAATAACTAAATAACTAAATAACTAAATAACTAAATAACTAAATAACTAGACAACTAGATAACTAAATAACTAAATAACTAAATAACTAAATAACTAAATAACTAAATAACTAAATAACTAAATAACTAAATAACTAAATAACTAAATAACTAAATAACTAAATAACTAAATAACTAAATAACTAAATAACTAAATAACTAAATATCTAAATAACTAAATAACTAAATAACTAAATAACTAAATAACTAAATAACTAAATAACTAAATAACTAAATAACTAGATAACTAAATAACTAAATAACTAAATAACTAAATAACTAAATAACTAAATAACTAAATAACTAAATAACTAAATAACTAAATAACTAAATAACTAAATAACTAAATAACTAAATAACTAAATAACTAAATAACTAAATAACTAAATAACTAAATAACTAAATAACTAAATAACTAAATAACTAAATAACTAAATAACTAAATAACTAAATAACTAAATAACTAAATAACTAAATAACTAAATAACTAAATAACTAAATAACTAAATAACTAAATAACTAAATAACTAAATAACTAAATAACTAAATAACTAAATAACTAAATAACTAAATAACTAAATAACTAAATAACTAAATAACTAAATAACTAAATAACTAAATAACTAAATAACTAAATAACTAAATAACTAAATAACTAAATAACTAAATAACTAAATAACTAAATAACTAAATAACTAAATAAATAAATAACTACATAACTAAATAACTAAATAACTAAATAACTAAATAACTAAATAACTAAATAACTAAATAACTAAATAACTAAATAACTAAATAACGAAATAACTAAATAACTAAATAACTAAATAACTAAATAACTAAATAACTAAATAACTAAATAACTAAATAACTAAATAACTAAATAACTAAATAACTAAATAACTAAATAACTAAATAACTAAATAACTAAATAACTAAATAACTAAATAACTAAATAACTAAATAACTAAATAACTAAATAACTAAATAACTAAATAACTAAATAACTAAATAACTAAATAACTAAATAACTAAATAACTAAATAACTAAATAACTAAATAACTAAATAACTAAATAACTAAATAACTAAATAACTAAATAACTAAATAACTAAATAACTAAATAACTAAATAACTAAATAACTGAATAACTAAATAACTAAATAACTAAATAACTAAATAACTAAATAACTAAATAACTAAATAACTAAATAACTAAATAACTAAATAACTAAATAACTAAATAACTAAATAACTAAATAACTAAATAACTAAATAACTAAATAACTAAATAACTAAATAACTAAATAACTAAATAACTAAATAACTAAATAACTAAATAACTAAATAACTAAATAACTAAATAACTAAATAACTAAATAACTAAATAACTAAATAACTAAATAACTAAATAACTAAATAACTAAATAACTAAATAACTAAATAACTAAATAACTAAATAACTAAATAACTAAATAACTAAATAACTAAATAACTAAATAACTAAATAACTCAATAACTAAATAACTAAATAACTAAATAACTAAATAACTAAATAACTAAATAACTAAATAACTAAATAACTAAATAACTAAATAACTAAATAACTAAATAACTAAATAACTAAATAACTAAATAACTAAATAACTAAATAACTAAATAACTAAATAACTAAATAACTAAATAACTAAATAACTNAATAACTAAATAACTAAATAACTAAATAACTAAATAACTAAATAACTAAATAACTAAATAACTAAATAACTAAATAACTAAATAACTAAATAACTAAATAACTAAATAACTAAATAACTAAATAACTAAATAACTAAATAACTAAATAACTAAATAACTAAATAACTAAATAACTAAATAACTAAATAACTAAATAACTAAATAACTAAATAACTAAATAACTAAATAACTAAATAACTAAATAACTAAATAACTAAATAACTAAATAACTAAATAACTAAATAACTAAATAACTAAATAACTAAATAACTAAATAACTAAATAACTAAATAACTAAATAACTAAATAACTAAATAACTAAATAACTAAATAACTAAATAACTAAATAACTAAATAACTAAATAACTAAATAACTAAATAACTAAATAACTAAATAACTAAATAACTAAATAACTAAATAACTAAATAACTAAATAACTAAATAACTAAATAACTAAATAACTAAATAACTAAATAACTAAATAACTAAATAACTAAATAACTTAATAAGTAAATAACTAAATAACTAAATAACTAAATAACTAAATAACTAAATAACTAAATAACTAAATAACTAAATAACTAAATAACTAAATAACTAAATAACTAAATAACTAAATAACTAAATAACTAAATAACTAAATAACTAAATAACTAAATAACTAAATAACTAAATAACTAAATAACTAAATAACTAAATAACTAAATAACTAAATAACTAAATAACTAAATAACTAAATAACTAAATAACTAAATAACTAAATAACTAAATAACTAAATAACTAAATAACTAAATAACTAAATAACTAAATAACTAAATAACTAAATAACTAAATAACTAAATAACTAAATAACTAAATAACTAAATAACTAAATAACTAAATAACTAAATAACTAAATAACTAAATAACTAAATAACTAAATAACTAAATAACTAAATAACTAAATAACTAAATAACTAAATAACTAAATAACTAAATAACTAAATAACTAAATAACTAAATAACTAAATAACTAAATAACTAAATAACTAAATAACTAAATAACTAAATAACTAAATAACTAAATAACTAAATAACTAAATAACTAAATAACTAAATAACTAAATAACTAAATAACTAAATAACTAAATAACTAAATAACTAAATAACTAAATAACTAAATAACTAAATAACTAAATAACTAAATAACTAAATAACTAAATAACTAAATAACTAAATAACTAAATAACTAAATAACTAAATAACTAAATAACTAAATAACTAAATAACTAAATAACTAAATAACTAAATAACTAAATAACTAAATAACTAAATAACTAAATAACTAAATAACTAAATAACTAAATAACTAAATAACTAAATAACTAAATAACTAAATAACTAAATAACTAAATAACTAAATAACTAAATAACTAAATAACTAAATAACTAAATAACTAAATAACTAAATAACTAAATAACTGAATAACCAAATAACTAAATAACTAAATAACTAAATAACTAAATAACTAAATAACTAAATAACTAAATAACTAAATAACTAAATAACTAAATAACTAAATAACTAAATAACTAAATAACTAAATAACTAAATAACTAAATAACTAAATAACTAAATAACTAAATAACTAAATAACTAAATAACTAAATAACTAAATAACTAAATAACTAAATAACTAAATAACTAAATAACTAAATAACTAAATAACTAAATAACTAAATAACTAAATAACTAAATAACTAAATAACTAAATAACTAAATAACTAAATAACTAAATAACTAAATAACTAAATAACTAAATAACTAAATAACTAAATAACTAATAACTAAATAACTAAATAACTAAATAACTAAATAACTAAATAACTAAATAACTAAATAACTAAATAACTAAATAACTAAATAACTAAATAACTAAATAACTAAATAACTAAATAACTAAATAACTAAATAACTAAATAACTAAATAACTAAATAACTAAATAACTAAATAACTAAATAACTAAATAAGTAAATAACTAAATAACTAAATAACTAAATAACTAAATAACTAAATAACTAAATAACTAAATAACTAAATAACTAAATAACTAAATAACTAAATAACTAAATAACTAAATAACTAAATAACTAAATAACTAAATAACTAAATAACTAAATAACTAAATAACTAAATAACTAAATAACTAAATAACTAAATAACTAAATAACTAAATAACTAAATAACTAAATAACTAAATAACTAAATAACTCAATAACTAAATAACTAAATAACTAAATAACTAAATAACTAAATAACTAAATAACTAAATAACTAAATAACTAAATAACTAAATAACTAAATAACTAAATAACTAAATAACTAAATAACTAAATAACTAAATAACTAAATAACTAAATAACTAAATAACTAAATAACTAAATAACTAAATAACTAAATAACTAAATAACTAAATAACTAAATAACTAAATAGCTAAATAACTAAATAACTAAATAACTAAATAACTAAATAACTAAATAACTAAATAACTAAATAACTAAATAACTAAATAACTAAATAACTAAATAACTAAATAACTAAATAACTAAATAACTAAATAACTAAATAACTAAATAACTAAATAACTAAATAACTAAATAACTAAATAACTAAATAACTAAATAACTAAATAACTAAATAACTAAATAACTAAATAACTAAATAACTAAATAACTAAATAACTAAATAACTAAATAACTAAATAACTAAATAACTAAATAACTAAATAACTAAATAACTAAATAACTAAATAACTAAATACCTAAATAACTAAATAACTAAATAACTAAATAACTAAATAACTAAATAACTAAATAACTAAATAACTAAATAACTAAATAACTAAATAACTAAATAACTAAATAACTAAATAACTAAATAACTAAATAACTAAATAACTAAATAACTAAATAACTAAATAACTAAATAACTAAATAACTAAATAACTAAATAACTAAATAACTAAATAACTAAATAACTAAATAACTAAATAACTAAATAACTAAATAACTAAATAACTAAATAACTAAATAACTAAATAACTAAATAACTAAATAACTAAATAACTAAATAACTAAATAACTAAATAACTAAATAACTAAATAACTAAATAACTAAATAACTAAATAACTAAATAACTAAATAACTAAATAACTAAATAACTAAATAACTAAATAACTAAATAACTAAATAACTAAATAACTAAATAACTAAATAACTAAATAACTAAATAACTAAATAACTAAATAACTAAATAACTAAATAACTAAATAACTAAATAACTAAATAACTAAATAACTAAATAACTAAATAACTAAATAACTAAATAACTAAATAACTAAATAACTAAATAACTAAATAACTAAATAACTAAATAACTAAATAACTAAATAACTAAATAACTAATAACTAAATAACTAAATAACTAAATAACTAAATAACTAATAACTAAATAACTAAATAACTAAATAACTAAATAACTAAATAACTAAATAACTAAATAACTAAATAACTAAATAACTAAATAACTAAATAACTAAATAACTAAATAACTAAATAACTAAATAACTAAATAACTAAATAACTAAATAACTAAATAACTAAATAACTAAATAACTAAATAACTAAATAATAATATAACTAAATAACTAAATAACTAAATAACTAAATAACTAAATAACTAAATAACTAAATAACTAAATAACTAAATAACTAAATAACTAAATAACTAAATAACTAAATAACTAAATAACTAAATAACTAAATAACTAAATAACTAAATAACTAAATAACTAAATAACTAAATAACTAAATAACTAAATAACTAAATAACTAAATAACTAAATAACTAAATAACTAAATAACTAAATAACTAAATAACTAAATAACTAAATAACTAAATAACTAAATAACTAAATAACTAAATAACTAAATAACTAAATAACTAAATAACTAAATAACTAAATAACTAAATAAATAAATAACTAAATAACTAAATAACTAAATAACTAAATAACTAAATAACTAAATAACTAAATAACTAAATAACTAAATAACTAAATAACTAAATAACTAAATAACTAAATAACTAAATAACTAAATAACTAATAACTAAATAACTAAATAACTAAATAACTAAATAACTAAATAACTAAATAACTAAATAACTAAATAACTAAATAACTAAATAACTAAATAACTAAATAACTAAATAACTAAATAACTAAATAACTAAATAACTAAATAACTAAATAACTAAATAACTAAATAACTAAATAACTAAATAACTAAATAACTAAATAACTAAATAACTAAATAACTAAATAACTAAATAACTAAATAACTAAATAACTAAATAACTAAATAACTAAATAACTANATAACTAAATAAGTAAATAACTAAATAACTAAATAACTAAATAACTAAATAACTAAATAACTAAATAACTAAATAACTAAATAACTAAATAACTAAATAACTAAATAACTAAATAACTAAATAACTAAATAACTAAATAACTAAATAACTAAATAACTAAATAACTAAATAACTAAATAACTAAATAACTAAATAACTAAATAACTAAATAACTAAATAACTAAATAACTAAATAACTAAATAACTAAATAACTAAATAACTAAATAACTAAATAACTAAATAACTAAATAACTAATAACTAAATAACTAAATAACTAAATAACTAAATAACTAAATAACTAAATAACTAATAACTAAATACTAAATAACTAAATAACTAAATAACTAAATAACTAATAACTAAATAACTAAATAACTAAATAACTAAATAACTAAATAACTAAATAACTAAATAACTAAATAACTAAATAACTAAATAACTAAATAACTAAATAACTAAATAACTAAATAACTAAATAACTAAATAACTAAATAACTAAATAACTAAATACTAAATAACTAAATAACTAAATAACTAAATAACTAAATAACTAAATAACTAAATAACTAAATAACTAAATAACTAAATAACTAAATAACTAAATAACTAAATAACTAAATAACTAAATAACTAAATAACTAAATAACTAAAATAACTAAATAACTAAATAACTAAATAACTAAATAACTAAATAACTAAATAACTAAATAACTAAATAACTAAATAACTAAATAACTAAATAACTAAATAACTAAATAACTAAATATAAATAACTAAATAACTAAATAACTAATAACTAAATAACTAAATAACTAATAACTAAATAACTAAATAACTAAATAACTAAATAACTAAATAACTAAATAACTAAATAACTAAATAACTAAATAACTAAATAACTAAATAACTAAATAAATAATACTAAATAACTAAATAACTAAATAACTAAATAACTAAATAACTAAATAACTAAATAACTAAATAACTAATAACTAAATAACTAAATAACTAAATAACTAAATAACTAAATAACTAAATAACTAAATAACTAAATAACTAAATAACTAAATAACTAAATAACTAAATAACTAAATAACTAAATAACTAAAAAAAATAACTAAATAACTAAATAACTAAATAACTAAATAACTAAATAACTAAATAACTAAATAACTAAATAACTAAATAACTAAATAACTAAATAACTAAATAACTAAATAACTAGGAAACTAAATAACTAATAACTAAATAACTAAATAACTAAATAACTAAATAACTAAATAACTAAATAACTAAATAACTAAATAACTAAATAACTAAATAAATAAATAAACAAAATAACTAAATAACTAAATAAGTAATAACTAAATAACTAAATAACTAAATAAGTAATAACTAAATAACTAAATAACTAAATAACTAAATAACTAAATAACTATAACTAAATAACTAAATAACTAAATAACTAAATAACTAAATAACTAAATAACTAAATAACTAAATAACTAAATAACTAAATAACTAAATAACTAAATAACTAAATAACTAAATAACTAAATAACTAAATAACTAAATAACTAAATAACTAAATAACTAAATAACTAAATAACTAAATAACTAAATAACTAAATAACTAAATAACTAATAACTAAATAACTAAATAACTAAATAACTAAATAACTAAATAACTAAATAACTAAATAACTAAATAACTAAATAACTAAATAACTAAATAACTAAATAACTAAATAACTAAATAACTAAATAACTAAATAACTAAATAACTAAATAACTAAATAACTAAATAACTAAATAACTAAATAACTAAATAACTAAATAACTAAATAACTAAATAACTAAATAACTAAATAACTAAATAACTAAATAACTAAATAACTAAATAACTAAATAACTAAATAACTAAATAACTAAATAACTAAATAACTAAATAACTAAATAACTAAATAACTAAATAACTAAATAACTAAATAACTAAATAACTAATAACTAAATAACTAAATAACTAATAACTAAATAACTAAATAACTAAATAACTAAATAACTAAATAACTAAATAACTAAATAACTAAATAACTAAATAACTAAATAACTAAATAACTAAATAACTAAATAACTAAATAACTAAATAACTAAATAACTAAATAACTAAATAACTAAATAACTAAATAACTAAATAACTAAATAACTAAAGAGCTAAATAACTAAATAACTAAATAACTAAATAACTAAATAACTAAATAACTAAATAACTAAATAACTAAATAACTAAATAACTAAATAACTAAATAACTAAATAACTAAATAACTAAATAACTAAATAACTAAATAACTAAATAACTAAATAACTAAATAACTAAATAACTAAATAACTAAATAACTAAATAACTAAATAACTAAATAACTAAATAACTAAATAACTAAATAACTAAATAACTAAATAACTAAATAACTAAATAACTAAATAACTAATAACTAAATAACTAAATAACTAAATAACTAAATAACTAAATAACTAAATAACTAAATAACTAAATAACTAAATAACTAAATAACTAAATAACTAAATAACTAAATAACTAAATAACTAAATAACTAAATAACTAAATAACTAAATAACTAAATAACTAAATAACTAAATAACTAAATAACTAAATAACTAAATAACTAAATAACTAAATAACTAAATAACTAAATAACTAAATAACTAAATAACTAAATAACTAAATAACTAAACAACTAAACAACTAAATAACTAAATAACTAATAACTAAATAACTAAATAATTAATAACTAAATAACTAAATAACTAAATAACTAAATAACTAAATAACTAAATAACTAAATAACTAAATAACTAAATAACTAAATAACTAAATAACTAAATAACTAAATAACTAAATAACTAAATAACTAAATAACTAAATAACTAAATAACTAAATAACTAAATAACTAAATAACTAAATAACTAATAACTAAATAACTAAATAACTAAATAACTAATAACTAAATAACTAAATAACTAATAACTAAATAACTAAATAACTAAATAACTAAATAACTAAATAACTAAATAACTAAATAACTAAATAACTAAATAACTAAATAACTAAATAACTAAATAACTAAATAACTAAATAACTAAATAACTAAATAACTAAATAACTAAATAACTAAATAACTAAATAACTAAATAACTAATAACTAAATAACTAAATAACTAAATAACTAAATAACTAAATAACTAAATAACTAAATAACTAAATAACTAAATAACTAAATAACTAAATAACTAAATAACTAAATACTAAATAACTAAATAACTAAATAACTAAATAACTAAATAACTAAATAACTAAATAACTAAATAACTAAATAACTAAATAACTAAATAACTAAATAACTAAATAACTAAATAACTAAATAACTAAATAACTAAATAACTAAATAACTAAATAACTAAATAACTAAATAACTAAATAACTAAATAACTAAATAACTAAATAACTAAATAACTAAATAACTAAATAACTAAATAACTAAATAACTAAATAACTAAATAACTAAATAACTAAATAACTAAATAACTAAATAAACAAATACCTAAATAACTAAATAACTAAATAACTAAATAACTAAATAACTAAATAACTAAATAACTAAATAACTAAATAACTAAATAACTAAATAACTAAATAACTAAATAACTAAATAACTAAATAACTAAATAACTAAATAACTAAATAACTAAATAACTAAATAACTAATAACTAAATAACTAAATAACTAATAACTAAATAACTAAATAACTAAATAAATAAATAACTAAATAACTAAATAACTAAATAACTAGAAATCTATATAACTAAATAACAAAATTACGAAATAACTAAATAACTAATA
>JAMYCR010000360.1:0-20000 GCA_028830335.1 Eucera pruinosa
AACTAAATACTAAATAACTAAATAACTAAATAACTAAATAACTAAATAACTAAATACTAATTAACTAGATAACTAAATAACTAAATAACTAAGTAGCTAAATAACTAAATAACTAAATAACTAAATAACTAAATAACTAAATAACTAAATAACTAAATAACTAAATAACTAAATAACTAAATAACTAAATAACTAATAACTAAATAACTAAATAACTAAATAACTAAATAACTAAATAACTAAAATAACTAAATAACTAAATAACTAAATAACTAAATAACTAAATAACTAAATAACTAAATAACTAAATAACTAAATAACTAAATAACTAAATACTAAATAACTAAATAACTAAATAACTAAATAACTAAATAACTAAATAACTAAATAACTAAATAACTAAATAACTAAATAACTAAATAACTAAATAACTAAATAACTAAATAACTAAATAACTAAATAACTAAATAACTAAATAACTAAATAACTAAATAACTAAATAACTAAATAACTAAATAACTAAATAACTAAATAACTAAATAACTAAATAACTAAATAACTAAATAACTAAATAACTAAATAACTAAATAACTAAATAACTAAATAACTAAATAACTAAATAACTAAATAACTAAATAACTAAATAACTAAATAACTAAATAACTAAATAACTAAATAACTAAATAACTAATAACTAAATAACTAAATAACTAAATAACTAAATAACTAAATAACTAAATAACTAAATAACTAAATAACTAATAACTAAATAACTAAATAACTAAATAACTAAATAACTAAATAACTAATAACTAAATAACTAAATAACTAAATAACTAAATAACTAAATAACTAAATAACTAAATAACTAAATAACTAAATAACTAAATAACTAAATAACTAAATAACTAAATAACTAAATAACTAAATAACTAAATAACTAAATAACTAAATAACTAAATAACTAAATAACTAAATAACTAAATAACTAAATAACTAAATAACTAATAACTAAATAACTAAATAACTAAATAACTAAATAACTAAATAACTAAATAACTAAATAACTAAATAACTAAATAACTAAATAACTAAATAACTAAATAACTAAATAACTAAATAACTAAATAACTAAATAACTAAATAACTAATAACTAAATAACTAAATAACTAAATAACTAAATAACTAAATAACTAAATAACTAAATAACTAAATAACTAAATAACTAAATAACTAAATAACTAAATAACTAAATAACTAAATAACTAAATAACTAAATAACTAAATAACTAAATAACTAAATAACTAAATAACTAAATAACTAAATAACTAAATAACTAAATACTAAATAACTAAATAACTAAATAACTAAATAACTAAATAACTAAATAACTAAATAACTAAATAACTAAATAACTAAATAACTAAATAACTAAATAACTAAATAACTAAATAACTAAATAACTAAATAACTAAATAACTAAATAACTAAATAACTAAATAACTAAATAACTAAATAACTAAATAACTAAATAACTAAATAACTAAATAACTAAATAACTAAATAACTAAATAACTAAATAACTAAATAACTAAATAACTAAATAACTAAATAACTAAATAACTAAATAACTAAATAACTAAATAACTAAATAACTAAATAACTAAATAACTAAATAACTAAATAACTAAATAACTAAATAACTAAATAACTAAATAACTAAATAACTAAATAACTAAATAACTAAATAACTAAATAACTAAATAACTAAATAACTAAATAACTAAATAACTAAATAACTAAATAACTAAATAACTAAATAACTAAATAACTAAATAACTAAATAACTAAATAACTAAATAACTAAATAACTAAATAACTAAATAACTAAATAACTAAATAACTAAATAACTAAATAACTAAATAACTAAATAACTAATAACTAAATAACTAAATAACTAAATAACTAAATAACTAAATAACTAAATAACTAAATAACTAAATAACTAAATAACTAAATAACTAAATAACTAAATAACTAAATAACTAAATAACTAAATAACTAAATAACTAAATAACTAAATAACTAAATAACTAAATAACTAAATAACTAAATAACTAAATAACTAAATAACTAAATAACTAAATAACTAAATAACTAAATAACTAAATAACTAAATAACTAAATAACTAAATAACTAAATAACTAAATAACTAAATAACTAAATAACTAAATAACTAAATAACTAAATAACTAAATAACTAAATAACTAAATAACTAAATAACTAAATAACTAAATAACTAAATAACTAAATAACTAAATAACTAAATAACTAAATAAAATAATAACTAAATAACTAAATAACTAAATAACTAAATAACTAAATAACTAAATAACTAAATAACTAAATAAAAAAAAAAAAAAAAAACTAAATAACTAAATAACTAAATAACTAAATAACTAAATAACTAAATAACTAAATAACTAAATAACTAAATAACTAAATAACTAAATAACTAAATAACTAAATAACTAAATAACTAAATAACTAAATAACTAAATAACTAAATAACTAAATAACTAAATAACTAAATAACTAAATAACTAAATAACTAAATAACTAAATAACTAAATAACTAAATAACTAAATAACTAAATAACTAAATAACTAAATAACTAAATAACTAAATAACTAAATAACTAAATAACTAAATAACTAAATAACTAAATAACTAAATAACTAAATAACTAAATAACTAAATAACTAAATAACTAAATAACTAAATAACTAAATAACTAAATAACTAAATAACTAAATAACTAAATAACTAAATAACTAAATAACTAAATAACTAAATAACTAAATAACTAAATAACTAAATAACTAAATAACTAAATAACTAAATAACTAAATAACTAAATAACTAAATAACTAAATAACTAAATAACTAAATAACTAAATAACTAAATAACTAAATAACTAAATAACTAAATAACTAAATAACTAAATAACTAAATAACTAAATAACTAAATAACTAAATAACTAAATAACTAAATAACTAAATAACTAAATAACTAAATAACTAAATAACTAAATAACTAAATAACTAAATAACTAAATAACTAAATAACTAAATAACTAAATAACTAAATAACTAAATAACTAAATAACTAGGTAACTAAATAACTAAATAACTAAATAACTAAATAACTAAATAACTAAATAACTAAATAACTAAATAACTAAATAACTAAATAACTAAATAACTAAATAACTAAATAACTAAATAACTAAATAACTAAATAACTAAATAACTAAATAACTAAATAACTAAATAACTAAATAACTAAATAACTAAATAACTAAATAACTAAATAACTAAATAACTAAATAACTAAATAACTAAATAACTAAATAACTAAATAACTAAATAACTAAATAACTAAATAACTAAATAACTAAATAACTAAATAACTAAATAACTAAATAACTAAATAACTAAATAACTAAATAACTAAATAACTAAATAACTAAATAACTAAATAACTAAATAACTAAATAACTAAATAACTAAATAACTAAATAACTAAATAACTAAATAACTAAATAACTAAATAACTAAATAACTAAATAACTAAATAACTAAATAACTAAATAACTAAATAACTAAATAACTAAATAACTAAATAACTAAATAACTAAATAACTAAATAACTAAATAACTAAATAACTAAATAACTAAATAACTAAATAACTAAATAACTAAATAACTAAATAACTAAATAACTAAATAACTAAATAACTAAATAACTAAATAACTAAATAACTAAATAACTAAATAACTAAATAACTAAATAACTAAATAACTAAATAACTAAATAACTAAATAACTAAATAACTAAATAACTAAATAACTAAATAACTAAATAACTAAATAACTAAATAACTAAATAACTAAATAACTAAATAACTAAATAACTAAATAACTAAATAACTAAATAACTAAATAACTAAATAACTAAATAACTAAATAACTAAATAACTAAATAACTAAATAACTAAATAACTAAATAACTAAATAACTAAATAACTAAATAACTAAATAACTAAATAACTAAATAACTAAATAACGAAATAACTAAATAACTAAATAACTAAATAACTAACTAACTAGATCACTAAATAACTAAATAACCAAATAACTAAATAACTAAAGAACTAAATAACTAAATAACTAAATAACTAAATAACTAAATAACTAAATAACTAAATAACTAAATAACTAAATAACTAAATAACTAAATAACTAAATAACTAAATAACTAAATAACTAAATAACTAAATAACTAAATAACTAAATAACTAAATAACTAAATAACTAAATAACTAAATAACTAAATAACTAAATAACTAAATAACTAAATAACTAAATAACAAAATAACTAAATAACTATATAACTAAATAACTAAATAACTAAATAACTAAATAACTAAATAACTAAATAACTAAATAACTAAATAACTAAATAACTAAATAACTAAATAACTAAATAACTAAATAACTAAATAACTAAATAACTAAATAACTAAATAACTAAATAACTAAATAACTAAATAACTAAATAACTAAATAACTAAATAACTAAATAACTAAATAACTAAATAACTCATTAACTAAAGAACTACATAACTAAATAACTAAATAACGAATTAACTAAATAACTAAATAACTAAATAACTAAATAACTAAATAACTAAATAACTAAATAACTAAATAACTAAATAACTAAATAACTAAATAACTAAATAACTAAATAACTAAATAACTAAATAACTAAATAACTAAATAACTAAATAACTAAATAACTAAATAACTAAATAACTAAATAACTAAATAACTAAATAACTAAATAACTAAATAACTAAATAACTAAATAACTAAATAACTAAATAACTAAATAACTAAATAACTAAATAACTAAATAACTAAATAACTAAGTAACTAAATAACTAAATAACTAAATAACTAAATAACTAAATAACTAAATACCTAAATAACTAAATAACTAAATAACTAAATAACTAAATAACTAAATAACTAAATAACTAAATAACTAAATAACTAAATAACTAAATAACTAAATAACTAAATAACTAAATAACTAAATAACTAAATAACTAAATAACTAAATAACTAAATAACTAAATAACTAAATAACTAAATAACTAAATAACTAAATAACTAAATAACTAAATAACTAAATAACTAAATAACTAAATAACTAAATAACTAAATAACTAAATAACTAAATAACTAAATAACTAAATAACTAAATAACTAAATAACTAAATAACTAAATAACTAAATAACTAAATAACTAAATAACTAAATAACTAAATAACTAAATAACTAAATAACTAAATAACTAAATAACTAAATAACTAAATAACTAGGTAACTAAATAACTAAATAACTAAATAACTAAATAACTAAATAACTAAATAACTAAATAACTAAATAACTAAATAACTAAATAACTAAATAACTAAATAACTAAATAACTAAATAACTAAATAACTAAATAACTAAATAACTAAATAACTAAATAACTAAATAACTAAATAACTAAATAACTAAATAACTAAATAACTAAATAACTAAATAACTAAATAACTAAATAACTAAATAACTAAATAACTAAATAACTAAATAACTAAATAACTAAATAACTAAATAACTAAATAACTAAATAACTAAATAACTAAATAACTAAATAACTAAATAACTAAATAACTAAATAACTAAATAACTAAATAACTAAATAACTAAATAACTAAATAACTAAATAACTAAATAACTAAATAACTAAATAACTAAATAACTAAATAACTAAATAACTAAATAACTAAATAACTAAATAACTAAATAACTAAATAACTAAATAACTAGGTAACTAAATAACTAAATAACTAAATAACTAAATAACTAAATAACTAAATAACTAAATAACTAAATAACTAAATAACTAAATAACTAAATAACTAAATAACTAAATAACTAAATAACTAGACAACTAAATAACTAAATAACTAAATAACTAAATAACTAAATAACTAAATAACTAAATAACTAAATAACTAAATAACTAAATAACTAAATAACTAAATAACTAAATAACTAAATAACTAAATAACTAAATAACTAAATAACTAAATAACTAAATAACTAAATAACTAAATAACTAAATAACTAAATAACTAAATAACTAAATAACTAAATAACTAAATAACTAAATAACTAAATAACTAAATAACTAAATAACTAAATAACTAAATAACTAAATAACTAAATAACTAAATAACTAAATAACTAAATAACTAAATAACTAAATAACTAAATAACTAAATAACTAAATAACTAAATAACTAAATAACTAAATAACTAAATAACTAAATAACTAAATAACTAAATAACTAAATAACTAAATAACTAAATAACTAAATAACTAAATAACTAAATAACTAAATAACTAAATAACTAAATAACTAAATAACTAAATAACTAAATAACTAAATAACTAAATAACTAAATAACTAAATAACTAAATAACTAAATAACTAAATAACTAAATAACTAAATAACTAAATAACTAAATAACTAAATAACTAAATAACTAAATAACTAAATAACTAAATAACTAAATAACTAAATAACTAAATAACTAAATAACTAAATAACTAAATAACTAAATAACTAAATAACTAAATAACTAAATAACTAAATAACTAAATAACTAAATAACTAAATAACTAAATAACTAAATAACTAAATAACTAAATAACTAAATAACTAAATAACTAAATAACTAAATAACTAAATAACTAAATAACTAAATAACTAAATAACTAAATAACTAAATAACTAAATAACTAAATAACTAAATAACTAAATAACTAAATAACTAAATAACTAAATAACTAAATAACTAAATAACTAAATAACTAAATAACTAAATAACTAAATAACTAAATAACTAAATAACTAAATAACTAAATAACTAAATAACTAAATAACTAAATAACTAAATAACTAAATAACTAAATAACTAAATAACTAAATAACTAAATAACTAAATAACTAAATAACTAAATAACTAAATAACTAAATAACTAAATAACTAAATAACTAAATAACTAAATAACTAAATAACTAAATAACTAAATAACTAAATAACTAAATAACTAAATAACTAAATAACTAAATAACTAAATAACTAAATAACTAAATAACTAAATAACTAAATAACTAAATAACTAAATAACTAAATAACTAAATAACTAAATAACTAAATAACTAAATAACTAAATAACTAAATAACTAAATAACTAAATAACTAAATAACTAAATAACTAAATAACTAAATAACTAAATAACTAAATAACTAAATAACTAAATAACTAAATAACTAAATAACTAAATAACTAAATAACTAAATAACTAAATAACTAAATAACTAAATAACTAAATAACTAAATAACTAAATAACTAAATAACTAAATAACTAAATAACTAAATAACTAAATAACTAAATAACTAAATAACTAAATAACTAAATAACTAAATAACTAAATAACTAAATAACTAAATAACTAAATAACTAAATAACTAAATAACTAAATAACTAAATAACTAAATAACTAAATAACTAAATAACTAAATAACTAAATAACTAAATAACTAAATAACTAAATAACTAAATAACTAAATAACTAAATAACTAAATAACTAAATAACTAAATAACTAAATAACTAAATAACTAAATAACTAAATAACTAAATAACTAAATAACTAAATAACTAAATAACTAAATAACTAAATAACTAAATAACTAAATAACTAAATAACTAAATAACTAAATAACTAAATAACTAAATAACTAAATAACTAAATAACTAAATAACTAAATAACTAAATAACTAAATAACTAAATAACTAAATAACTAAATAACTAAATAACTAAATAACTAAATAACTTAGTAACTAAATAACTATGTAACTAAATTACTAAATAACTAAATAGCTAAATCACTAAATAACTAAATAACTAAATAACTAAATAACTAAATAACTAAATAACTAAATAACTAAATAACTAAATAACTAAATAACTAAATAACTAAATAACTAAATAACTAAATAACTAAATAACTAAATAACTAAATAACTAAATAACTAAATAACTAAATAACTAAATAACTAAATAACTAAATAACTAAATAACTAAATAACTAAATAACTAAATAACTAAATAACTAAATAACTAAATAACTAAATAACTAAATAACTAAATAACTAAATAACTAAATAACTAAAGAACTAAATAACTAAATAACTAAATAACTAAATAACTAAATAACTAAATAACTAAATAACTAAATAACTAAATAACTAAATAACTAAATAACTAAATAACTAAATAACTAAATAACTAAATAACTAAATAACTAAATAACTAAATAACTAAATAACTAAATAACTAAATAACTAAATAACTAAATAACTAAATAACTAAATAACTAAATAACTAAATAACTAAATAACTAAATAACTAAATAACTAAATAACTAAATAACTAAATAACTAAATAACTAAATAACTAAATAACTAAATAACTAAATAACTAAATAACTAAATAACTAAATAACTAAATAACTAAATAACTAAATAACTAAATAACTAAATAACTAAATAACTAAATAACTAAATAACTAAATAACTAAATAACTAAANAACTAAATAACTAAATAACTAAATAACTAAATAACTAAATAACTAAATAACTAAATAACTAAATAACTAAATAACTAAATAACTAAATAACTAAATAACTAAATAACTAAATAACTAAATAACTAAATAACTAAATAACTAAATAACTAAATAACTAAATAACTAAATAACTAAATAACTAAATAACTAAATAACTAAATAACTAAATAACTAAATAACTAAATAACTAAATAACTAAATAACTAAATAACTAAATAACTAAATAACTAAATAACTAAATAACTAAATAACTAAATAACTAAATAACTAAATAACTAGGTAACTAAATAACTAAATAACTAAATAACTAAATAACTAAATAACTAAATAACTAAATAACTAAATAACTAAATAACTAAATAACTAAATAACTAAATAACTAAATAACTAAATAACTAAATAACTAAATAACTAAATAACTAAATAACTAAATAACTAAATAACTAAATAACTAAATAACTAAATTACTAAATAATTATATAACTAAATAACTAATTAATTAAATAACTAAATAACTAAATAACTAAATAACTAAATAACTAAATAACTAAATAACTAAATAACTAAATAACTAAATAACTAAATAACTAAATAACTAAATAACTAAATAACTAAATAACTAAATAACTAAATAACTAAATAACTAAATAACTAAATAACTAAATAACTAAATAACTAAATAACTAAATAACTAAATAACTAAATAACTAAATAACTAAATAACTAAATAACTAAATAACTAAATAACTAAATAACTAAATAACTAAATAACTAAATAACTAAATAACTAAATAACTAAATAACTAAATAACTAAATAACTAAATAACTAAATAACTAAATAACTAAATAACCAAATAACTAAATAACAAAATAACTAAATAACTAAATAACTAAATGACGAAATAACTAAATAACTAAATAACTAAATAACTAAATAACTAAATAACTAAATAACTAAATAACTAAATAACTAAATAACTCAATAACTAAATAACTAAATAACTAAATAACTAAATAACTAAATAACTAAATAACTAAATAACTAAATAACTAAATAACTAAATAACTAAATAACTAAATAACTAAATAACTAAATAACTAAATAACTAAATAACTAAATAACTAAATAACTAAATAACTAAATAACTAAATAACTAAATAACTAAATAACTAAATAACTAAATAACTAAATAACTAAATAACTAAATAACTAAATAACTAAATAACTAAATAACTAAAGAAGTAAATAACTAAATAACTAAATAACCAAATAAGTAAATAACTAAATAACTAAATAACTAAATAACTGAATAACTAAATAACTAAGTATCTAAATAACTAAATAACTAAATAACTAAATAACTAAATAACTAAATAACTAAATAACTAAATAACTAAATAACTAAATAACTAAATAACTAAATAACTAAATAACTAAATAACTAAATAACTAAATAACTAAATAACTAAATAACTAAATAACTAAATAACTAAATAACTAAATAACTAAATAACTAAATAACTAAATAACTAAATAACTAAATAACTAAATAACTAAATAACTAAATAACTAAATAACTAAATAACTAAATAACTAAATAACTAAAGAACTAAATAACTAAATAACTAAATAACTAAATAACTAAATAACTAAATAACTAAATAACTAAATAACTAAATAACTAAATAACTAAATAACTAAATAACTAAATAACTAAATAACTAAATAACTAAATAACTAAATAACTAAATAACTAAATAACTAAATAACTAAATAACTAAATAACTAAATAACTAAATAACTAAATAACTAAATAACTAAATAACTAAATAACTAAATAACTAAATAACTAAATAACTAAATAACTAAATAACTAAATAACTAAATAACTAAATAACTAAATAACTAAATAACTAAATAACTAAATAACTAAATAACTAAATAACTAAATAACTAAATAACTAAATAACTAAATAACTAAATAACTAAATAACTAAATAACTAAATAACTAAATAACTAAATAACTAAATAACTAAATAACTAAATAACTAAATAACTAAATAACTAAATAACTAAATAACTAAATAACTAAATAACTAAATAACTAAATAACTAAATAACTAAATAACTAAATAACTAAATAACTAAATAACTAAATAACTAAATAACTAAATAACTAAATAACTAAATAACTAAATAACTAAATAACTAAATAACTAAATAACTAAATAACTAAATAACTAAATAACTAAATAACTAAATAACTAAATAACTAAATAACTAAATAACTAAATAACTAAATAACTAAATAACTAAATAACTAAATAACTAAATAACTAAATAACTAAATAACTAAATAACTAAATAACTAAATAACTAAATAACTAAATAACTAAATAACTAAATAACTAAATAACTAAATAACTAAATAACTAAATAACTAAATAACTAAATAACTAAATAACTAAATGGCTAAATAACTAAATAACTAAATAACTAAATAACTAAATAACTAAATAACTAAATAACTAAATAACTAAATAACTAAATAACTAAATAACTAAATAACTAAATAACTAAATAACTAAATAACTAAATAACTAAATAACTAAATAACTAAATAACTAAATAACTAAATAACTAAATAACTAAATAACTAAATAACTAAATAACTAAATAACTAAATAACTAAATAACTAAATAACTAAATAACTAAATAACTAAATAACTAAATAACTAAATAACTAAATAACTAAATAACTAAATAACTAAATAACTAAATAACTAAATAACTAAATAACTAAATAACTAAATAACTAAATAACTAAATAACTAAATAACTAAATAACTAAATAACTAAATAACTAAATAACTAAATAACTAAATAACTAAATAACTAAATAACTAAATAACTAAATAACTAAATAACTAAATAACTAAATAACTAAATAACTAAATAACTAAATAACTAAATAACTAAATAACTAAATAACTAAATAACTAAATAACTAAATAACTAAATAACTAAATAACTAAATAACTAAATAACTAAATAACTAAATAACTAAATAACTAAATAACTAAATAACTAAATAACTAAATAACTAAATAACTAAATAACTAAATAACTAAATAACTAAATAACTCAATAACTAAATAACTAAATAACTAAATAACTAAATAACTAAATAACTAAATAACTAAATAACTAAATAACTAAATAACTAAATAACTAAATAACTAAATAACTAAATAACTAAATAACTAAATAACTAAATAACTAAATAACTAAATAACTAAATAACTAAATAACTAAATAACTAAATAACTAAATAACTAAATAACTAAATAACTAAATAACTAAATAACTAAATAACTAAATAACTAAATAACTAAATAACTAAATAACTAAATAACTAAATAACTAAATAACTAAATAACTAAATAACTAAATAACTAAATAACTAAATAACTAAATAACTAAATAACTAAATAACTAAATAACTAAATAACTAAATAACTAAATAACTAAATAACTAAATAACTAAATAACTAAATAACTAAATAACTAAATAACTAAATAACTAAATAACTAAATAACTAAATAACTAAATAACTAAATAACTAAATAACTAAATAACTAAATAACTAAATAACTAAATAACTAAATAACTAAATAACTAAATACCTAAATAACTAAATAACTAAATAACTAAATAACTAAATAACTAAATAACTAAATAACTAAATAACTAAATAACTAAATAACTAAATAACTAAATAACTAAATAACTAAATAACTAAATAACTAAATAACTAAATAACTAAATAACTAAATAACTAAATAACTAAATAACTAAATAACTAAATAACTAAATAACTAAATAACTAAATAACTAAATAACTAAATAACTAAATAACTAAATAACTAAATAACTAAATAACTAAATAACTAAATAACTAAATAACTAAATAACTAAATAACTAAATAACTAAATAACTAAATAACTAAATAACTAAATAACTAAATAACTAAATAACTAAATAACTAAATAACTAAATAACTAAATAACTAAATACCTAAATAACTAAATAACTAAATAACTAAATAACTAAATAACTAAATAACTAAATAACTAAATAACTAAATAACTAAATAACTAAATAACTAAATAACTAAATAACTAAATAACTAAATAACTAAATAACTAAATAACTAAATAACTAAATAACTAAATAACTAAATAACTAAATAACTAAATAACTAAATAACTAAATAACTAAATAACTAAATAACTAAATAACTAAATAACTAAATAACTAAATAACTAAATAACTAAATAACTAAATAACTAAATAACTAAATAACTAAATAACTAAATAACTAAATAAATAAATAACTAAATAACTAAATAACTAAATAACTCAATAACTAAATAACTAAATAACTAAATAACTAAATAACTAAATAACTAAATAACTAAATAACTAAATAACTAAATAACTAAATAACTAAATAACTAAATAACTAAATAACTAAATAACTAAATAACTAAATAACTAAATAACTAAATAACTAAATAACTAAATAACTAAATAACTAAATAACTAAATAACTAAATAACTAAATAACTAAATAACTAAATAACTAAATAACTAAATAACTAAATAACTAACTAAATAACTAAATAACTAAATAACTAAATAACTAAATAACTAAATAACTAAATAACTAAATAACTAAATAACTAAATAACTAAATAACTAAATAACTAAATAACTAAATAACTAAATAACTAAATAACTAAATAACTAAATAACTAAANAACTAAATAACTAAATAACTAAATAACTAAATAACTAAATAACTAAATAACTAAATAACTAAATAACTAAATAACTAAATAACTAAATAACTAAATAACTAAATAACTAAATAACTAAATAACTAAATAACTAAATAACTAAATAACTAAATAACTAAATAACTAAATAACTAAATAACTAAATAACTAAATAACTAAATAACTAAATAACTAAATAACTAAATAACTAAATAACTAAATAACTAAATAACTAAATAACTAAATAACTAAATAACTAAATAACTAAATAACTAAATAACTAAATAACTAAATAACTAAATAACTAAATAACTAAATAACTAAATAACTAAATAACTAAATAACTAAATAACTAAATAACTAAATAACTAAATAACTAAATAACTAAATAACTAAATAACTAAATAACTAAATAACTAAATAACTAAATAACTAAATAACTAAATAACTAAATAACTAAATAACTAAATAACTAAATAACTAAATAACTAAATAACTAAATAACTAAATAACTAAATAACTAAATAACTAAATAACTAAATAACTAAATAACTAAATAACTAAATAACTAAATAACTAAATAACTAAATAACTAAATAACTAAATAACTAAATAACTAAATAACTAAATAACTAAATAACTAAATAACTAAATAACTAAATAACTAAATAACTAAATAACTAAATAACTAAATAACTAAATAACTAAATAACTAAATAACTAAATAACTAAATAACTAAATAACTAAATAACTAAATAACTAAATAACTAAATAACTAAATAACTAAATAACTAAATAACTAAATAACTAAATAACTAAATAACTAAATAACTAAATAACTAAATAACTAAATAACTAAATAACTAAATAACTAAATAACTAAATCACTAAATAACTAAATAACTAAATAACTAAATAACTAAATAACTAAATAACTAAATAACTAAATAACTAAATAACTAAATAACTAAATAACTAAATAACTAAATAACTAAATAACTAAATAACTAAATAACTAAATAACTAAATAACTAAATAACTAAATAACTAAATAACTAAATAACTAAATAACTAAATAACTAAATAACTAAATAACTAAATAACTAAATAACTAAATAACTAAATAACTAAATAACTAAATAACTAAATAACTAAATAACTAAATAACTAAATAACTAAATAACTAAATAACTAAATAACTAAATAACTAAATAACTAAATAACTAAATAACTAAATAACTAAATAACTAAATAACTAAATAACTAAATAACTAAATAACTAAATAATAACTAAATAACTAAATAACTAAATAACTAAATAACTAAATAACTAAATAACTAAATAACTAAATAACTAAATAACTAAATAACTAAATAACTAAATAACTAAATAACTAAATAACTAAATAACTAAATAACTAAATAACTAAATAACTAAATAACTAAATAACTAAATAACTAAATAACTAAATAACTAAATAACTAAATAACTAAATAACTAAATAACTAAATAACTAAATAACTAAATAACTAAATAACTAAATAACTAAATAACTAAATAACTAAATAACTAAATAACTAAATAACTAAATAACTAAATAACTAAATAACTAAATAACTAAATAACTAAATAACTAAATAACTAAATAACTAAATAACTAAATAACTAAATAACTAAATAACTAAATAACTAAATAACTAAATAACTAAATAACTAAATAACTAAATAACTAAATAACTAAATAACTAAATAACTAAATAACTAAATAACTAAATAACTAAATAACTAAATAACTAAATAACTAAATAACTAAATAACTAAATAACTAAATAACTAAATAACTAAATAACTAAATAACTAAATAACTAAATAACTAAATAACTAAATAACTAAATAACTAAATAACTAAATAACTAAATAACTAAATAACTAAATAACTAAATAACTAAATAACTAAATAACTAAATAACTAAATAACTAAATAACTAAATAACTAAATAACTAAATAACTAAATAACTAAATAACTAAATAACTAAATAACTAAATAACTAAATAACTAAATAACTAAATAACTAAATAACTAAATAACTAAATAACTAAATAACTAAATAACTAAATAACTAAATAACTAAATAACTAAATAACTAAATAACTAAATAACTAAATAACTAAATAACTAAATAACTAAATAACTAAATAACTAAATAACTAAATAACTAAATAACTAAATAACTAAATAACTAAATAACTAAATAACTAAATAACTAAATAACTAAATAACTCAATAACTAAATAACTAAATAACTAAATAACTAAATAACTAAATACCTAAATAACTAAATAACTAAATAACTAAATAACTAAATAACTAAATAACTAAATAACTAAATAACTAAATAACTAAATAACTAAATAACTAAATAACTAAATAACTAAATAACTAAATAACTAAATAACTAAATAACTAAATAACTAAATAACTAAATAACTAAATAACTAAATAACTAAATAACTAAATAACTAAATAACTAAATAACTAAATAACTAAATAACTAAATAACTAAATAACTAAATAACTAAATAACTAAATAACTAAATAACTAAATAACTAAATAACTAAATAACTAAATAACTAAATAACTAAATAACTAAATAACTAAATAACTAAATAACTAAATAACTAAATAACTAAATAACGAAATAACTAAATAACTAAATAACTAAATAACTAAATAACTAAATAACTAAATAACTAAATAACTAAATAACTAAATAACTAAATAACTAAATAACTAAATAACTAAATAACTAAATAACTAAATAACTAAATAACTAAATAACTAAATAACTAAATAACTAAATAACTAAATAACTAAATAACTAAATAACTAAATAACTAAATAACTAAATAACTAAATAACTAAATAACTAAATAACTAAATAACTAAATAACTAAATAACTAAATAACTAAATAACTAAATAACTAAATAACTAAATAACTAAATAACTAAATAACTAAATAACTAAATAACTAAATAACTCAATAACTAAATAACTAAATAACTAAATAACTAAATAACTAAATAACTAAATAACTAAATAACTAAATAACTAAATAACTAAATAACTAAATAACTAAATAACTAAATAACTAAATAACTAAATAACTAAATAACTAAATAACTAAATAACTAAATAACTAAATAACTAAATAACTAAATAACTAAATAACTAAATAACTAAATAACTAAATAACTAAATAACTAAATAACTAAATAACTAAATAACTAAATAACTAAATAACTAAATAACTAAATAACTAAATAACTAAATAACTAAATAACTAAATAACTAAATAACTAAATAGCTAAATAACTAAATAACTAAGTAACTAAATAACAAAATAACTAAATAACTAAATAACTAAATAACTAAATAACTAAATAACTAAATAACTAAATAACTAAATAACTAAATAACTAAATAACTAAATAACTAAATAACTAAATAACTAAATAACTAAATAACTAAATAACTAAATAACTAAATAACTAAATAACTAAATAACTAAATAACTAAATAACTAAATAACTAAATAACTAAATAACTAAATAACTAAATAACTAAATAACTAAATAACTAAATAACTAAATAACTAAATATCTAAATAACTGAATAACTAAATAACTAAATAACTAAATAACTAAAGAACTAAATAACTAAATAACTAAATAACTAAATAACAAAATAACTAAATAACTAAATAACTAAATAACTAAATAACTAAATAACTAAATAACTAAATAACTAAATAACTAAATAACTAAATAACTAAATAACTAAATAACTAAATAACTAAATAACTAAATAACTAAATAACTAAATAACTAAATAACTAAATAACTAAATAACTAAATAACTAAATAACTAAATAACTAAATAACTAAATAACTAAATAACTAAATAACTAAATAACTAAATAACTAAATAACTAAATAACTAAATAACTAAATAACTAAATAACTAAATAACTAAATAACTAAATAACTAAATAACTAAATAACTAAATAACTAAATAACTAAATAACTAAATAACTAAATAACTAAATAACTAAATAACTAAATAACTAAATAACTAAATAACTAAATAACTAAATAACTAAATAACTAAATAACTAAATAACTAAATAACTAAATAACTAAATAACTAAATAACTAAATAACTAAATAACTAAATAACTAAATAACTAAATAACTAAATAACTAAATAACTAAATACCTAAATAACTAAATAACTAAATAACTAAATAACTAAATAACTAAATAACTAAATAACTAAATAACTAAATAACTAAATAACTAAATAACTAAATAACTAAATAACTAAATAACTAAATAACTAAATAACTAAATAACTAAATAACTAAATAACTAAATAACTAAATAACTAAATAACTAAATAACTAAATAACTAAATAACTAAATAACTAAATAACTAAATAACTAAATAACTAAATAACTAAATAACTAAATAACTAAATAACTAAATAACTAAATAACTAAATAACTAAATAACTAAATAACTAAATAACTAAATAACTAAATAACTAAATAACTAAATAACTAAATAACTAAATAACTAAATAACTAAATAACTAAATAACTAAATAACTAAATAACTAAATAACTAAATAACTAAATAACTAAATAACTAAATAACTAAATAACTAAATAACTAAATAACTAAATAACTAAATAACTAAATAACTAAATAACTAAATAACTAAATAACTAAATAACTAAATAACTAAATAACTAAATAACTAAATAACTAAATAACTAAATAACTAAATAACTAAATAACTAAATAACTAAATAACTAAATAACTAAATAACTAAATAACTAAATAACTAAATAACTAAATAACTAAATAACTAAATAACTAAATAACTAAATAACTAAATAACTAAATAACTAAATAACTAAATAACTAAATAACTAAATAACTAAATAACTAAATAACTAAATAACTAAATAACTAAATAACTAAATAACTAAATAACTAAATAACTAAATAACTAAATAACTAAATAACTAAATAACTAAATAACTAAATAACTAAATAACTAAATAACTAAATAACTAAATAACTAAATAACTAAATAACTAAATAACTAAATAACTAAATAACTAAATAACTAAATAACTAAATAACTAAATAACTAAATAACTAAATAACTAAATAACTAAATAACTAAATAACTAAATAACTAAATAACTAAATAACTAAATAACTAAATAACTAAATAACTAAATAACTAAATAACTAAATAACTAAATAACTAAATAACTAAATAACTAAATAACTAAATAACTAAATAACTAAATAACTAAATAACTAAATAACTAAATAACTAAATAACTAAATAACTAAATAACTAAATAACTAAATAACTAAATAACTAAATAACTAAATAACTAAATAACTAAATAACTAAATAACTAAATAACTAAATAACTAAATAACTAAATAACTAAATAACTAAATAACTAAATAACTAAATAACTAAATAACTAAATAACTAAATAACTAAATAACTAAATAACTAAATAACTAAATAACTAAATAACTAAATAACTAAATAACTAAATAACTAAATAACTAAATAACTAAATAACTAAATAACTAAATAACTAAATAACTAAATAACTAAATAACTAAATAACTAAATAACTAAATAACTAAATAACTAAATAACTAAATAACTAAATAACTAAATAACTAAATAACTAAATAACTAAATAACTAAATAACTAAATAACTAAATAACTAAATAACTAAATAACTAAATAACTAAATAACTAAATAACTAAATAACTAAATAACTAAATAACTAAATAACTAAATAACTAAATAACTAAATAACTAAATAACTAAATAACTAAATAACTAAATAACTAAATAACTAAATAACTAAATAACTAAATAACTAAATAACTAAATAACTAAATAACTAAATAACTAAATAACTAAATAACTAAATAACTAAATAACTAAATAACTAAATAACTAAATAACTAAATAACTAAATAACTAAATAACTAAATAACTAAATAACTAAATAACTAAATAACTAAATAACTAAATAACTAAATAACTAAATAACTAAATAACTAAATAACTAAATAACTAAATAACTAAATAACTAAATAACTAAATAACTAAATAACTAAATAACTAAATAACTAAATAACTAAATAACTAAATAACTAAATAACTAAATAACTAAATAACTAAATAACTAAATAAC
>JAMYCR010000360.1:25000-29587 GCA_028830335.1 Eucera pruinosa
ATAACTAAATAACTAAATAACTAAATAACTAAATAACTAAATAACTAAATAACTAAATAACTAAATAACTAAATAACTAAATAACTAAATAACTAAATAACTAAATAACTAAATAACTAAATAACTAAATAACTAAATAACTAAATAACTAAATAACTAAATAACTAAATAACTAAATAACTAAATAACTAAATAACTAAATAACTAAATAACTAAATAACTAAATAACTAAATAACTAAATAACTAAATAACTAAATAACTAAATAACTAAATAACTAAATAACTAAATAACTAAATAACTAAAAAAAAAAAAAATAACTAAATAACTAAATAACTAAATAACTAATAACTAAATAACTAAATAACTAATAACTAAATAACTAAATAACTAAATAACTAAATAACTAAATAACTAAATAACTAAATAACTAAATAACTAAATAACTAAATAACTAATAACTAAATAACTAAATAACTAAATAACTAAATAACTAAATAACTAAATAACTAAATAACTAAATAACTAAATAACTAAATAACTAAATAACTAAATAACTAATAAATAACTAAATAACTAAATAACTAAATAACTAAATAACTAAATAACTAAATAACTAAATAACTAAATAACTAAATAACTAAATAACTAAATAACTAAATAACTAAATAACTAAATAACTAAATAACTAAATAACTAAATAACTAAATAACTAAATAACTAAATAACTAAATAACTAAATAACTAAATAACTAAATAACTAAATAACTAAATAACTAAATAACTAAATAACTAAATAACTAAATAACTAAATAACTAAATAACTAAATAACTAAATAACTAAATAACTAAATAACTAATAACTAAATAACTAAATAACTAAATAACTAAATAACTAAATAACTAAATAACTAAATAACTAAATAACTAATAACTAAATAACTAAATAACTAAATAACTAAATAACTAAATAACTAAATAACTAAATAACTAAATAACTAAATAACTAAATAACTAAATAACTAAATAACTAAATAACTAAATAACTAAATAACTAAATAACTAAATAACTAAATAACTAAATAACTAAATAACTAAATAACTAAATAACTAAATAACTAAATAACTAATAACTAAATAACTAAATAACTAAATAACTAAATAACTAAATAACTAAATAACTAAATAACTAAATAACTAAATAACTAAATAACTAAATAACTAAATAACTAAATAACTAAATAACTAAATAACTAAATAACTAAATAACTAATAACTAAATAACTAAATAACTAAATAACTAAATAACTAATAACTAAATAACTAAATAACTAAATAACTAAATAACTAAATAACTAAATAACTAAATAACTAAATAACTAAATAACTAAATAACTAAATAACTAAATAACTAAATAACTAAATAACTAAATAACTAAATAACTAAATAACTAAATAACTAAATAACTAAATAACTAAATAACTAAATAACTAAATAACTAAATAACTAAATAACTAAATAACTAAATAACTAAATAACTAAATAACTAAATAACTAAATAACTAAATAACTAAATAACTAAATAACTAAATAACTAAATAACTAAATAACTAAATAACTAAATAACTAATAACTAAATAACTAAATAACTAAATAACTAAATAAATAACTAATAACTAAATAACTAAATAACTAAATAACTAATAACTAAATAACTAAGTAACTAAATAACTAAATAACTAAATAACTAAATAACTAAATGACTCTATATATATAACTAAATAACTAAATAACTAAATAACAAATCAACTAAATAACTAAATAACTAAATAACTAAATAACTAATAACTAAATAACTAAATACTAAATAACTAATAACTAAATAACTAAATAACTAAATAACTAAATAACTAAATAACTAAATAACTAAATAACTAAATAACTAAATAACTAAATAACTAAATAACTAAATAACTAAATAACTAAATAACTAAATAACTAAATAACTAAATAACTAAATAACTAAATAACTAAATAACTAAATAACTAAATAACTAAATAACTAAATAACTAAATAACTAAATAACTAATAACTAAATAACTAAATAACTAAATAACTAAATAACTAAATAACTAAATAACTAAATAACTAAATAACTAAATAACTAAATAACTAATAACTAATAACTAAATAACTAAATAACTAAATAACTAAATAACTAAATAACTAAATAACTAAATAACTAAATAACTAAATAACTAAATAACTAAATAACTAAATAACTAAATAACTAAATAACTAAATAACTAAATAACTAAATAACTAAATAACTAAATAACTAAATAACTAAATAACTAAATAACTAAATAACTAAATAACTAAATAACTAAATAACTAAATAACTAAATAACTAAATAACTAAATAACTAAATAACTAAATAACTAAATAACTAAATAACTAAATAACTAAATAACTAAATAACTAAATAACTAATAACTAAATAACTAAATAACTAAATAACTAAATAACTAATAACTAAATAACTAAATAACTAAATAACTAAATAACTAAATTACTAAATAACTAATAACTAAATAACTAAATAACTAAATAACTAAATAACTAAATAACTAAATAACTAAATAACTAAATAACTAAATAACTACTAAATAACTAAATAACTAAATAACTAAATAACTATTTAACTAAATAACTAAATAACTAAATAACTAAATAACTAAATAACTAAATAACTAAATAACTAAATAACTAAATAACTAAATAACTAAATAACTAAATAACTAAATAACTAAATAACTAAATAACTAATAACTAAATAACTAAAAAAATAAATAACTAAATAAACTAATAACTAAATAACTAAATAACTAAATAACTAAATAACTAAATAACTAAATAACTAAATAACTAAATAACTAAATAACTAAATAACTAAATAACTAAATAACTAATAACTAAATAACTAAATAACTAAATAACTAAATAACTAAATAACTAAATAACTAAATAACTAAATAACTAAATAACTAATAACTAAATAACTAAATAACTAAATAACTAAATAACTAAATAACTAAATAACTAAATAACTAAATAACTAAATAACTAAATAACTAAATAACTAAATAACTAAATAACTAAATAACTAATAACTAAATAACTAAATAACTAAATAACTAAATAACTAAATAACTAAATAACTAAATAACTAAATAACTAAATAACTAAATAACTAAATAACTAAATAACTAAATAACTAAATAACTAAATAACTAAATACTAAATAACTAAATAACTAAATAACTAAATAACTAAATAACTAAATAACTAAATAACTAAATAACTAAATAACTAAATAACTAAATAACTAATAACTAAAACTAAATAACTAAATAACTAAATAACTAAATAACTAAATAACTAAATAACTAAATAACTAAATAACTAAATAACTAAATAACTAAATAACTAAATAACTAAATAACTAAATAACTAAATAACTAAATAACTAAATAACTAAATACTAAATAACTAAATAACTAAATAACTAATAACTAAATAACTAAATAACTAAATAACTAAATAACTAATAACTAAATAACTAAATAACTAAATAACTAAATAACTAAATAACTAAATAACTAAATAACTAAATAACTAAATAACTAAATAACTAAATAACTAAATAACTAATAACTAAATAACTAAATAACTAAATAACTAAATAACTAAATAACTAAATAACTAAATAACTAAATAACTAAATAACTAAATAACTAAATAACTAAATAACTAAATAACTAAATAACTAAATAACTAAATAACTAAATAACTAAATAACTAAATAACTAAATAACTAAATAACTAAATAACTAAATAACTAATAACTAAATAACTAAATAACTAAATAACTAAATAACTAAATAACTAAATAACTAAATAACTAAATAACTAAATAACTAAATAACTAAATAACTAAATAACTAAATAACTAAATAACTAAATAACTAAATAACTAAATAACTAAATAACTAATAACTAAATAACTAAATAACTAAATAACTAAATAAC
Source organism: Eucera pruinosa (assembly GCA_028830335.1). Taxonomy (NCBI): domain Eukaryota; kingdom Metazoa; phylum Arthropoda; class Insecta; order Hymenoptera; family Apidae; genus Eucera; species Eucera pruinosa. The sequence continues at coordinate 29,095 of JAMYCR010000360.1, forward strand.
TAAATAACTAAATAACTAAATAACTAAATAACTAAATAACTAAATAACTAAATAACTAAATAACTAAATAACTAAATAACTAAATAACTAAATAACTAAATAACTAAATAACTAAATAACTAAATAACTAAATAACTAAATAACTAAATAACTAAATACTAAATAACTAAATAACTAAATAACTAAATAACTAAATAACTAAATAACTAAATAACTAAATAACTAAATAACTAAATAACTAAATAACTAAATAACTAATAACTAAATAACTAAATAACTAAATAACTAAATAACTAAATAACTAATAACTAAATAACTAAATAACTAAATAACTAAATAACTAAATAACTAAATAACTAAATAACTAAATAACTAAATAACTAAATAACTAAATAACTAAATAACTAAATAACTAAATAACTAAATAACTAAATAACTAAATAACTAAATAACTAAATAACTAAATAACTAAATAACTATATAACTAAATAAC
>JAMYCR010000361.1:0-29487 GCA_028830335.1 Eucera pruinosa
AATCTCATCCCTGCATGGGTGATCCACACTGCCCGCCCAAAACCGCCAGTATCCCCGTACCAGTTATTGTGTGAGTCCGGTACGGTTCACTGATTGCGAGTGCATGTACCTGTTGCTCTTGCACAGTTTGGTGGCCAGCTCCTGCGCCAGCCTGCTGCGGTTGAGATTTATCTGTACCAACCTGAATTTTATATCTTTTTGGACACCTTCTTCAGCGCGTCTTTATATGCATCACACCTCGTCGAGCCCGCGATGTGTGCAACCCTGTCCCCAGTCAGCCCTTTGTCTATGCAGACCCTGCAGGCAGGTTTTTCAGCCTTGCACTCCTTCATATTGTGGCCAGCAGCTCCACATTTACGGCAAATGAGGCCATCGCAGGCTTTGTCAGCGCATCTCGCCGCTATGTGCCCTATGTTGTGACACTTGCAGCACCTAATAATGTAGGGACGACCCTCTCCCGGCAGTTCACCCCCCCAATCCGCAGTCTTTCGGATATTTTCCCCAGGGGTCCTGCCGGGCCCTCTACGATGGCCGTGCGGGTGCCCATATAAGCCTCCCTGAGTGACTTGCATCTAAAGTCATGAGGCTCCGCACCGGTGGCTATAGCGATAGCGCCCACGACATCTTCCTCCTCCGCCATGGGTTCAATGTCGCGTATCTCTATCACTTTTTTAGGGACAAGGCGCCTCACAGCATTTCCTTGCCCTAAGAGTTCCGCCGCTTTTCTATGGAAATCGGCGCTATCTCTTTTAGCGTCGAACTCCACCAGCACATCTCCTCCCCTTGTCTGTCTGATGCGCTTAATGCCATCGACATTTGCGCCCCAGCTTAGTTTTCACCTGTGTTGCCACCTCGGCGAAGGATTCCTTTTCCTTGACCTTTATAGTGACCGCTTCACCCCGGAGGGGTCTGTCCCGCTCCTTCTTATGGTTTCTCCTTGGCGTTTTGGCATCCCTGTCTTTCGCCTTCTCTTTAGCCCCTTTATTGGAAGACTGGTCACCTTTCCTCCCGCCTTCCTCTTGGCGGTTAGCTGTCCTGTCCCTTTTCCTTCTCCTAAAAGTGACAGTTTCCCACTCCGAGTCTGTGGTACTCGCGTCCTCATCCGCATGCCTCAGGATCTCGATACTTTTGATCGTAGGTTTCCTTTTGGCATTTATCTTTTCCTCCGGGGTCTCCGTTTTCGTCCGCTTCCCTTGCTCACGGCTTGGCGGCGTGGTGTCCCTTTCTCTTGAAGGATGTGCCCGGTCCATGGAAGCTGGACGTACGCTGCCGTGTCGCTTGACCATATGGGCATCAATGGCAACCCTACCCCGGGGCGGCGACCACGGTTCCCACCTCTGACAACCCGACTTTCTTGCCGGGGCCGCAGCTATGAGTGCGTCTCGCTCAATGTCCTGGCGACTCGCTCCTCCCTGTACAGGCTGATGGCGCCCCCGATATAGCGGACCGCCTTCGTCAGCTTCTCGTCCATCAGCACGGCCGTATTTTTCATTGTCGGCATAGCATTTTTATTTCTTAAGAGGTAAGCTTTAACTAGCTCACCATTTTCTTTTACCTCCCGTAGCGTCATCGCCAATTCCATCAGGGTCTCCTCCAGGTTAGCGCCCACTGTAGGATCCGGGTCCTTTTTAGTGGGTTCCAATTTGTTCCTCGTGCCTTCTGTTTCGCTCTGGAGCAGCACGACAGCCTTCCTAGCACCCTTGGGCGCCTCTGGCTCGAACACGTCCTCTTCGTCACCTGTCAGGTCGATTTCCTCTTTACGAAGGGCAGCAACGTTGGTCCATTCAGTCTCCTCTTCCAAGGTGCGGTCTCCACACTTGCTGGGGACCTAGCCAGCGACTTTCTGGGTCTAAAGGGTGCAAGGATGTCCTCCCCACCCATTCCCCCCAGACCCGTTGTTGCTCTACTTTTGGGTGCTATAGATGTCACCGTAGTTTCTCCAGTTGTACTATTTGCCACGCCAGCCTGGGTTTCCACTGGCTGTGGCACGCGGTTGCAAGATGACGATCCGCGGGGGCCCGCTCCACCACCACCCGACGGACCGGTACTGGGGCTTCCGACTTCCCCTGCACCGTAACTTTTTATCTTATTTGTTGTACTATCCATGTTGTATTAGTTGTGGTAGCCATGTCGTCACCGTTTTAGCTGTCCCGTGTGTACCACGTCCCTTTTCGCCCCCTGCGTCAGAAGCCGAAGCTTTCAACGCAGGGACCCAGCAGCACCGCGTGGAGGCAGGGTACGTGGATTTTGCCGTCTGGGGCCCACCAACTTCACCGAAGTTCTCCGCACCAGGTAAGTACCCAAAGGTAAGTACCCGGATTTAGGTAGAACATCAGTTCCATCGGGGTTTTCGACCTACCTAGAGGTAGGAAGTCCCCAGACAGCCAACGCTGCCAAACCTAACCCAAACCTAACCCAAACCTAACCCAAACCTAACCCAAACCTAACCCATTTTTTTTTTTTTTTTTTTTTTATTTACGCTGTGAAAATCTGCTAGCCAGACACCCTTACCGTCCGGGGGAACGGCAAGGGTAGTGTGGGGTTTGACCCACTAAAAACACAGCGGCGACCTTTCGGACGCAATGCCTCCTCAGGCATTAGGGGGGAGTCACGGGGCCTCTCAGAGAACTCCAACCGCGACTCCCCCATACCATGCCGGCCCTGATTTACTAAGGGCCGGCGCGTCCCGAGGGGGGTTCGGAAACTAATCCCCCCTTTCTCCTGGTTCCGCAGTGCAGGGAGGTCGCGCCCTGCACCGCTCCATCTCGTGGCCGTATAATCGAGGCGCCCCGGGCCCCCGCCCAGAACGCCACGGCCACCGGGGCGGCTTCGCGGGTCCACTTGTGTCGTACCCGCTTCTTCTGCCGCCCCTACTCCGCCGGATTCACCGGCTGCAGGCGACCCACAAGTTACAAAGGGTCGCCTGCACTTCCTCCCATCCCCGGGGGCGGGCCTATATTTCTTTGGCCACGCCGCCGGGCTCTTCGAGCGGGGTCATTTATCTCGCGACCCCGCTCGGCGGCCTCCTTCTGCAGCATTACTTGCTCGCAGAAGGAGGAAACCGCCCTCCAATTCCTCTCGCTATCCAGCATTGCCCCTACTAGTGCTGGAAGCGAGAGGTCCCACCCGACTTGCATTTGCAAGTCTCGGCGCAGCGCTGTAAAGGCGGGGCATGCCTCCAGCGTGTGCTGCGCCGAATCCACCTCCTCCAAGCTGCAATGGTGGCAGCCTGCCGTCCCCTCCCGCCCTATTTGACACAGGTACACACCGAAACAACCGTGTCCGGTGAGCACCTGTGTCATCCTATAGGTGGGCGCGCCAGCCCTCTCCCGCCACCTGTCGAGCTGTGGCAGGAGCGCACCCGGGACGCGCTCGGCGGCGTGGGATTGTAACTCCCCACGCCACCTCTCCAACGCGCGTCTCCGGGCCCAGCGCTCGAAGCCCGCGACCGCCTCGGGCCCCGGCGGGATTCCTCGAACCCGGCTTATGGCACGTACGCGCGCATATAAACACGCGCGCACGGCCGCCTGCAGTTCGAGGGGTATCTCCCCCGCCAGGGACATCGCCGCCACGTAGGACGTGGTGCGATAACCGCGGATGACCCTTATGGCCATCCGCCTCTCCAACCGGCGCAAAAGTTGTTTGCAGCGCCGGTTGGCCATGACGCCCGGAGCCCATATAGGGGCTCCGTATAACGCCATGGAGCGCACCACTCCCATATATAGGCGGCGTACCCGGTCCCCGGGTCCCCCGAGATTGGGCAGTAGGCGGCCTAACGCGGCCGCCGCCCTCTCGACTCGGGGGACGAGGCGGTCGAAGTGGGCCTCGAAGCGCCACGTGCTGTCGAGGATGAGGCCCAAGTACTTCATCCTGGACCCCACCTCGACGCTGGCGCCGCCCACCATCATCCGCGACCCTCCCGGGGGCTTAGACCGAGGCCGGTGGAAGCAAATGGCCTCGGTCTTATCCAACGCCACCCGGAGTCCCCAGGTCGCGGATCCTCCTCAGGACGACTGCAGCCGCCACCTCCGCCCTGTTGATGGCCCTCCCGAGGGTATCTCCGACGGCTACCACTAGCGTGTCATCTGCATAGCAGATGACTGTGGCGCCGTCGGGAACTGGGGCCCGCAAGACCGCATCGTAACCGAGGTTCCACAGGAGCGGGCCCAAAACTGAGCCCTGTGGAACCCCGCGGTCGACCTCCCTCCGCTGTGTAGCGTACCGGCCCGGGAACTCTATCCCCCTATCCCGCAGATAGTCCCCGATGACCGCCCTCAGGTATGGAGGCACTCCGTGGCGTACGAGTGCCTCCCTGATGGCGGTCAGGGGCAAGGTGTTGAAAGCGTTGGCGATGTCTAAAGACACCGCCACACACACCCCACCCCGGGCGACTGCCGCATCCGAGATGGACCTCAGGCGAGCCACTGCGTCAGTGGTGGCTCGCCCATCTCGGAAGCCGAACTGGCAGTCCGCCAGATCGGGGCCAACACGGGATAGATGCCCGACGAGGCGCTTGGCGATTATACGCTCAAGCATCTTTCCTGCCTCGTCGAGCAAACAAATGGGCCGGTACGCGGAGGGAGAGTCCGCGGGCCTGCCCTCCTTCCTCAGGAGGACCATCCTTCCCCATTTCCACAGGCTGGGGAAGACACCTGACCCAAGGCAGGCTGAGAAGGTGGCTCTCAGCCTATCACCCAGGACGCCCATCGCCTGGGCCCACGCTTTGCCGGGTATCCCATCGGGCCCCGGAGCCTTGTTCTTGCCCCGGAGCCAGCGGATAGCCGCGGCCATTTCCTCCTCCGTGACCCCGTAATCGGAGGACCATTGGACAGGTTGGTCCTCCGTCCCGGAACGGGGGCGAGACACTAACTCCCCACCAGGGGGAAACAGCGTGTTCACCACCCGCCCGAGTAGGTCGGGGTCAAGGCTCTCCGTGACCGGGGGCGTCCACGGACGTAAACGTCCCATCACCATCCGGTAGGGACGCCCCCATGGGTCTCGGTCGAGAGAGCCGAGGAGTACTCTCCACGCGTGGGCCTTCGCGTCCTTGATGGCCAGCTGCAGGGCTACCACTTTTTCTCTGTAGAGCCCGTACAGCTGAGCGACCCTTGCCTGCACCTCCCGCCTACGTCGACGGGCGCGGGTGTACTGGCGTCGCGCGCGGTTGCACTCTGTGCGAAGCTCCGCTATTTCGCGCGACCACCAGTACACGGCCTTCCTGGGATGGACCCAGGCCCGGGGCATGGCGACGTCGCAAATGCGACGTCATAGCACCCCGGAACCAATGGGCCTCCGCGTTCCCGTCGACAGGTTCTGCGGGAGGATTCTGCCAGGCCATCACATGGGCCGCTGCCATCAGGGCGTCCTGGTCGAGGCGCGTAAGCGCCCACCGCGGTGGCGGCCTACCTGGGCGGCGACGGGGTGCCACCTTTGGAGCAGCGGAGAGGTCGAGGACCACGTATCGGTGGTCCGATAACGTTTCGACCCCTTCCGCCACCCTCCACCCCGTTACACGGCGCGCGGCGGGGGGTGTAGCCCATGATAGGTCTACTATGGACCCCCCGTGTTGCCGCACGCACGTCTGGACGGAGCCCCTATTCAACAATTGGAGCCCCAGTCCAGCCGCCCATTCCAGCACCTCCCTTCCTCTCGCATCGGTCCTGGGGGAACCCCAAGCCGTGGCTTTGGAGTTGAAGTCCCCCAAGACGAGTACCGGACGGGGAAGGCAGCGGGAGATACATCTCCCAACCCCGTCCAAGTACTCCTCGAAAGACGCGAGAGTCCAGCTGGGAGGCGCATAAACGGCCACCACCGCCATACCTCCCCACTCAACGGCCAGGTAGCCCCCGCCGCGCTCAATGAGCGTGCACGACGGGGCACCCGGCCTCCCTCCGGACACGACGGCGACGGAGCCCAGCGGGTCTCCCAGCCAGTGGGTGTGGTCTGGGACTCTATAGGGCTCCGCCACGGCGGCCAACCCGGCACCCCGCTCGGCCATGGCCTGCATGAGCAGGTCCTGGGCTCTGGCCGAGCGGTTGAGGTTAGCCTGCACTATGGCCGCGAATTTTAGGCCGTCGTGTCCATTACCTGCGCGGCCTCTGCCACGGCCACGGATGGCGTCTCCGCCACTACTTCCTTGACCGCCGCCGGTGTAACTGCGGCGACGGTTTTGGCAGGGGCTGCTGCCGGTGCCCCCTTCCTTCCCTTACCGCCTTTCCTGGCGGCCGCGGCGTTACACGCCCGGCTCCCGAGGCGGTGCCCTGCCGGCCTCCCCTGGTCCGCGCACACTGCGCAATTCGGGGAGGTGGCCTTACAGGCGCTTGCTCTATGGCCCAGGTCGCCGCAAATGTAGCAGCGACCGGAGCGATCCGCCTCGTTTGTGCACCGCTGCCTGGTGTGCCCCATTTCGAGGCAGCGGTAGCACTGCAGGGGCCGGGCTTGGAGGGCCTCCACCGTCGCTTGGGTCCACCCAACGTTCAGCTTTTTCGCCACCGCCAATTTACGAGCGGCGGCAGCTGGGCAGCGGACCCAAATGGTGCCCATGCCGGAGGAGGTGGAGCGAATTTCGCCCGTGGCTACCTCCTCGTGGCGGCACCCTCCAGCTTCGGCGACGGCTGCAGCAACCTCCTTGGGGGTTGCAGAGTCTTCCAGGCCTCTTATGCGCAACTCTGCGCTCTTCGTTGGCCTGGCGACCTTCACCCCCATACTGTCTAACGCCGCGGACATTTTGGCCGCCAATTTATCGGCCTTAGCAGCGCCGTCTGGTCCCGGCACTTCCAGGACGAGCGCACCGGTCACCCCCTTCCGTATCTTTAGGGAGTCAATGCCGACCTCCTGCCAGATTGACTTTAGCCCTTGCGGTGGCCATCGCCTCGGCGTATGTAACCTTGCCCCCCGTTGGGACCGTCACAGTGACGGCCGCCATGCGTGGGGGGCGAGGCGGCAACGGCTTCTTTGCCGGAGCCTTCCCAGAGCCCTGTTTGCCCCTACCGCCAGTCGCAGCACCCTGCTTATTGGCAGGGTTGGCAGGGGACTTTGGGGTGGGGGTTCGCAATTTGGCGGCGGCAGCGGTGTCGCGGCGCTCTTTCCGCCCCACCACCTTTGCCCACTCGTCCTTTCCGGTCTTAGGCTGAGCCGCGGTTGTCTGCGCCGGCTGCTGCTTCTTTGCGGCACTTGGTCCGGCCGCTGGTTTGCCCTGCTGCGGCGTTTTGGTGGCCGCCGTACTCGCAGCGGCCGCCGCTGCCTCTCTCTGTCGCCGCTTCTGCCTCTTATTCAGCTTAGAGGCTTTCTGCGCAGGAGCGGGGGTCGCCGCCGTGTTGGGGGCCTCCCGCAGTGCCTGCTCCCTCTTAAACGACGCCAGCTTGGCGTCGATAAGGGAGCTAATACGGTCGAGGATATTATCCCCAACCGGCTCCACCTTCCGGACCACTGCCGGAGGCTGGCGTGCAGGGCTGGCTTCCTCCAGCGCCAGCTCCTGCATTTCTTCCCGCGCTGCCTCTATCCTAGTGGCCAGCGGCATTGGCGGCGGTGGCGTCCGCGGTCGCTGCTTCTGCCGCCGTGACTCCACTATCTCACGGAGCCTGGCCATCTCCGCCCTCAATTCCGCCATCTGGCCGCGGAGGGTATTGTTCTCCGCCTCCAGCTGGCGTGTGGCGTCCGTGGTTGATCGGACGGCCATCTCCGTTATTCCGGTCCTTGTGTTCAGGGCTATGATACGTAGCCGCCTGGCCAGGTTGCCCTTCAGTCCTTTGGACACGGAAGACTACTTTGACGACCTCATCCATTGCCTCGAGGACGCCTGCCACCAGGTCCACGGTGGGTCTCTGGCGATACTCCTTCGCCAATTCAGCTTCGTCGGGGAGCGGGATACCACTCTTACCCGGTTTTGGTGGAGGCAACGAGGGGTCGAGAATTGCCTCAACCTCACGCACCTCCATCTCCGCCTCGTGAGCCTCCACATATCTGCGTTTGGCCTCCGCCATGCCGACGTACTCGCCGGTTGTTGGCGGCCTGCCCCTCTTCTTCGACGAAGAGCGGCTGCTTGGCCCCGACTGGAGCGAAGCGAAGGAGCAGTCCTGACTCCTCGCCCTCGTCTGAACAGATGGGAGCGGGAGGAAGCCTCCTCCCACTCCTTGTTCGAATTCCCAATATGGGGCTGCCCTCCGAACTGGGCCCCGCCTGGGTGAGGTCGACCACGGGAGACCGGTCCCGGTCCCCGTTGCTCGCCCTCGACTGGGGCCGTGACGAAACGTCACAAGCACCCACCATGCTGCCGCTGGATACTCCAGCAGCCACCTCCCTCTCGCCTCCTTCCACCACGGTTTTTGTGTTTTATTAAAGATTCCATAACAGATCCCACGAGCGTGGTCGGAAATAAACGTCGCCCCGGGCAGAGCCGCCTTACCCGGGGAAGGCTGATACGCCCGGGGGGTCGCCAGGTACCCCGGGGTTGGTCGCTAACGACTGGTGCACCCACCAGCCACGTCTGGCGCTTACTCCAGACGCACCCTCTTCACCGCGTGCCGCAGCTTGGGGCTAGGGATTTTTTATAGAGGTTGTCATCCTCGCGGGCCGGCCGGTTAAGGCAAGCCCCCCGTTCCAGTAAAACATGACCACTGGTTTACGGTGTAGGTGCTCGGGTACTCCGGGTTCGCTACCCGTACCGGCCGCATGACTGCGGCTCGGCCCCTGGAGGTCCCCTCCCGACTGCCACTCGCTCTTTCGAACTCCAGCCCGACCGAAGTCGGTCCGGAGTCACAGGGAGCCCCACGAGAAGGTGAGGCGAGTGGTCTTGACCAGATTGGGCCCCCAACTTCACCGAAATTCCCCTTCCTGGCAAGGCACGTCCCACGCTCACCGGGCTGCAATACCCGTATACGTGCTAGCGCCTAAACCGATCAAGGGAACATCAGTTCCATCAGAGTTTTCGCCCAGCCCGGGGGTCTCCCCGTCCGACCTCAGGTGGTCGTAGGGTTGTCCCGGTACTGGGTGTCAGCCCGCTCCAGCCTCATGCTCCCCAAAAATATAGAAGCCTCGATCTTAGTCGACCAGAAGCCCCACATCAAACCTGTTTTACCAGGCCCTCCCGGCAACAACAACCGCTGCCGCGGCACTGCGGAAGCGTTCAGCAAGCACTTGATCAGAGCACCGCCGTTCGAACCACGAGTACCGCCATCCTCGGAAAGCGAAAAACTCCCGTGGGCTGCCAACGACACGCGGACCGGACGGTCACCCATCCCAAACGTGATCCGCGCCTAGGTAGCTTAACTTCAGTGATCTGACGAGAACTGGTGCATCGTACCTAGCCATGGTCGTTGACAAAATATAGAAGCCTCGATCTTAGTCGACCAGAAGCCCCACATCAAACCTGTTTTACCAGGCCCTCCCGGCAACAACAACCGCTGCCGCGGCACTGCGGAAGCGTTCAGCAAGCACTTGATCAGAGCACCGCCGTTCGAACCACGAGTACCGCCATCCTCGGAAAGCGAAAAACTCCCGTGGGCTGCCAACGACACGCGGACCGGACGGTCACCCATCCCAAACGTGATCCGCGCCTAGGTAGCTTAACTTCAGTGATCTGACGAGAACTGGTGCATCGTACCTAGCCATGGTCGTTGACAACCCAAACCTACCCCCTTTTTTTTTTTTTTTTTTTTTTTTTACGCTGTGGAAATCTGCTAACCAGACACCCTTACCGTCCGGGGGAACGGTAAGGGTAGTGTGGGGTTTGACCCACTAAAACCACAGCGGCGACCTTCGGACGCTCTGCCTCCTCTGGCGCTCAGGGGGGAGTCACGGGTTCTCTTAAAGAACACCACCGTGACTCCCCACGCCTTGCCGACCCTTTTCTAGGGCCAGCGCGTCCCGAGGGGGGTATTGTCCCCCAATTTCGCCTGTTTCCGCGGTGCAGGGAGGTCGCACCCCGCACCGCTCCATCTCGTGGCCGTCATTACGGACGCCGCGGGCCCCCGCCCGTGACGTCGCGGCCACCGGGGCGGCACCAGTGCGGGTCGTTGTTATAACACCCGCTTGTGCCGCCCCATTTCAGCCGAGCTTTAACGCTCGGTCAGCCAGCGACTTTGTTGGTCGCCGGCTACCCTCCAAATCCCGGGGGAGGGCCGGCGTTTCGCCTGCGTCCCCTTCCCCGGGCTCTCCGTGCGGGATCCGCTCTTTCGCGGTCCCGCTCGGCGGTCTCCTTCTGCAGCATAACGTGCTCACAGAAGGAGACCACCGCTCTCCAGTTCCTCTCGCTGTCAAGCATAGCCCCAAGTACCGCTGACAGCGAGAGGTCCATCCCGATCTGCAGCTGGAGGACTCGGCGCAGCGCTGAAAAGGCGGGGCACACCTCCAGCGTATGCTGCGCCGAGTCTTCCTCCTCCAGGCTGCAGTGGTGGCAGCCTGCCGTTTCTTCCCTCCCTATTCGACGCAGGTAAACACCGAAGCAGCCGTGTCCGGTGAGTACCTGCGTCGTACGGTAGGTGAGCCTACCACGCCCCCTCTCCTGCCACCTCGTAAGGTGGGGCAGGAGGGCTCCCGGGACGCGCTCGGTGGCGTGGGTCTGCAGTTCCCCACGCCACTTTGTCAAGGCGCGTCCTCGGGCGTGGCTTTCGAAGCCCACGATCGCCTCGGGCTCTGGCGGTCTCCCTCGAACCCGGCTTATTGCCCGCACGCGCGTATAAACACACGCACGTGCAGACGCCTGCAGTTCGAAGGGAATTTCTCCTGCCAGAGCCATCGCCGCCACGTAGGATGTGGTACGGTACCCGCGTATGACCCTCAGGGCCATACGCCTATGGAGCCGGCGCAACTGTTGCTTGTTGCGCCGGCTGACCATCACGTCCAGGGCCCATACGGGTGCCCCGTACAGGGCCATAGACCGTACCACACCTAAATAGAGGCGGCGAACTCTATCTCCCGGTCCCCCGAGGTTGGGCAATATGCGGCCAAGTGCGGCCGCCGCCCTCTCAACTCGGGGGACGAGGCGATCGAAGTGGGCTTCGAACGTCCACGTGCTGTCGAGTAGGAGTCCCAAGTACTTCAAACGGGACCCCTACTTCGACAGCGGCTCCACCTACCGTCATCCACGACCTCTCCGGCGGCCGGGACCGAGGCCTGCCGTGAAAGCATATGGCCTCGGTCTTTTCCGGCGCTATCCGGAGTCCGAGGTCGTGGATCCTTCCCACAACGGCGGCGGCTGCCACCTCCGCCCGTCGGACGGTCCTCCCCAGCGTCATCCCGACGGCCACCACGAGCGTATCATCTGCGTAGCAGATGACGCTGGCGCCGTCGGGAAGGGGAGCCCGCAGGACGTTGTCGAAACCGAGGTTCCATAATAGGGGGCCCAAAACGGACCCCTGTGGGACACCTCGGTCGACCTCCCTCCTCAGCATACCATACCGGCCCGGGAATATAATCCCCCTATCCCTTAGGTAATCCCCGATTACCGCCACCAGGTACTGAGGCACTTCGTGACGCTGAAGTGCGTCCCTGATGGCGGAGAAGGGCAGGGTGTTAAATGCGTTGACAATGTCTAATGACACTGCAACGCACACCCCACCCCTGGCGACTGCCGCATCCGAGAGGGACCGCAGTCGACTGACTGCATCGACAGTCGATCTGCCCTCTCGGAAGCCGAACTGGCAGTCTGCCAAATCGGGGCCTTCACGGGATAGGTGCTCGATGAGGCGCTTTGCAATAATGCGTTCTAGCATTTTGCCCGCCTCATCGAGCAAACATATGGGCCGGTATGCGGAGGGAGAGTCCGCGGGCCTACCCTCCTTCGCCAGGAGGACCATCCGCCCGACCTTCCACAGGACGGGGACCGTCCCTGTCCTCAGGCAGGCTGAAAACAGCCGCCTGAGCCTCTCCCCCAGGACGCCTGAGGCCATGGCCCACACCTTGCCGGGTATCCCATCGGGCCCCGGGGCTCTGTTCTTCCCCCGGAGCCGCTGGATCACCACGGCCATCTCCTCCTCGGTCACCCCCAGTTCGGAGGACCGCTCAGTCGTGCGGTTCTCCGCCTCGGGATGGTCGCGAGGCACCTCCCCACCATGGGGAAACAAGGTGTCCACAACCATCCCGAGGAACCCGGGGTCCAGGCTCTCTGTGACCGGGGGCGCCCAGGGACGTAAACGTCCCATCACCAAACGGTAAGGGCGCCCCCATGGGTCTCGGTCCAGAGAGCCGAGGAGAACCCTCCAGGCGTGAGCCTTTGCCTCCTTGATGGCTCGCTGCAGGGCAACTACTCTCTCCCTGTAGCGCCCATACAGCTCCGCAGCCCGGCCTTCCTCCTCCCGTCGTCGACGACGGCAACGGGTGTACTGGCGTCGCGCGCGGATGCACAGTGTGCGTAGTTCCGCGATTTCGTGCGACCACCAGTACACCGCCTTCCTGGCGTAGACCCTGGCCCGGGGCATTGCGACGTCGCAAATGGACGTCATTGCGCCCCGGAACCAACGGGCCTCTACCGCCGCGTCGACATTACCTTCGGGAGGAACCAGCCACGACATGGCCAGGGCTGCAGCCACCAAGGCGTCCTGATCCAGGCGCTTTAGCGCCCATCGCGGTGGCGGTCTTCCAGGGCGGCGACGGGGTGCCGCTTGCGGGGCGGCGGAGAGCCCGATGACGATGTATCGGTGGTCCGATAATGTCTCGAGCTCTTCCGCCACCCTCCACCCCGTGACACGGCGTGCGGCAGAGGGCGTTGCCCAGGACAGGTCGACAATCGACCCCCCGTTTTGCCGCACGCACGTGAGGACGGAGCCCGTATTCAGCAAACGGAGCTCCAGTCCTGCCGCCCAATCGAGCACCTCCATGCCCCTCGAGTCGGTCCTGGGCGACCCCCAAGCCGTAGCTTTAGAGTTAAAGTCGCCCAGGACGAGTACCGGACGGGGAAGGCAGCGGGAGATGCATCTCCCGACCCCGTCCAGATACCGTTCGAATGACTCGAGGGACCAACTCGGAGGTGCGTATAAGGCCACCACCGCGATTTCCCCCCACCCCACTGCCAGGTACCCCGTGCCACGCTCGATGAGCTTACAAGACGGGGTACCCGGCCTCCCTCCCCACACGACAGCGACGGAGCCTACCGTGTCACCCACCCAATGCGGATGGGGCGGTATTCGGTATGGCTCCGCCACTACGGCCAACCCGGCCCCCTGCTCGGCCATGGCCTGCATAAGCAGGTCTTGCGCCCTGGCCGAGCAGTTGAGGTTGACCTGGAGTATAGGGCCCTCGGGCCCCATTACTCCGTCGTGTCCATCTCCGCCGCGGCCGCGCCTTTTCCTGGCGCGGCCACGGGTGGCTCACTAGCCACCACTCCAGGTGTCTCTCCCCGTCGCCGTGGTGCCTTCGGCGACGGGTGCAGCGGGGTCTGCTGCCGTCGACCCCGCCTTCTTCCTCCCCTTTCCTCCAGCATTTTTGCCGGACGCGGCCTTACAGGCACGGCTCCCGAGGCGGTGTCCTGCAGGCCTCCCCTGGTCCGCACACACCGGACACTTGGGGGAGGCTTTGCAGACACTGGCCTTGTGGCCTGGGTCGCCGCATATATAGCAGCGACCCGACCTGTCCGCCTCGTTCGTGCACCGCAGCCTGGTGTGGCCCATTTCCAGGCAGCGGTAGCATTGTAGAGGCCGTGCCTGGAGCGACTCAACCGTCGCCCGCGTCCAGCCGATCGCCACATTCCCTACCACCGCCAGTTTCCTGGCGGCGGCCGACGGGCACCGCACCCAGATGGTGCCCATTGTGGAGGAGGAGGACCGTACCTCCCCGGTCTGAACCTCTTCTGCACGGCAGCCACCAGCGGCAGCAACCGCCGCCGCTACCTCCTTCGGGGTGACCGAGTCATCCAGGCCGCGCAGGCGGAGTTCCGCCCGCTTGATTGGCCTGGCGACTGTCACCCCAGTGCCTTCCAGGGCCGCCACCATTCGGGACGCCAGCGCGTCGGCCTTTTCTGCGCCCTCCGGTCCGGCGATTTCCATCACCAGGGCCCCAGTCACGGCTCTCCTCAACTTGAGGGAGGTAATGCCGACCTCTGCCAAGTTAATCTTGGACTTTGCGGTCGTCATTACCTCCGCATAGGAGAGTTTGCCTCCCGCGGGGACCGTCACAGTGACGGCCGCAGTGCGCGGGGGGCGGGCCGGCAGTGATTTTTTGGCCGGCCCAGTGGGGCCCTGCACTTTCCTCCCTGCTGGTGCTCCTTGCTTACCTGCAAGTTTGCCCGGTTCTCCGGCAGCCGTGGCTGCTTTTCCAGCTGCGTTCTGACGCCGCTGCTTCCTCCCCACCACCTTGGCCCACTCCTCTTGATGAGGATGGGGGGCCGTGTTGCCCTTTTGTGGAGGACGTTGTGGCTGCGTCGTCTTTTGCGCCGCCTTAGGTGCTTGTGGCGCCTTCGAGGCCTCAGTTCCTCCCGCTGCAGCCCCCGTCGCATTCTTCTGCGCCTTCTTCTTCCCCTTTTTCTGCCAGACCGGTTTTTTGTTGGGGGAGGATTCTGTGACACTCTCGTGTCCACCCTCATCCGCGTTTCGACTAAACGACGCCAGTTTGGCATCGATTAGGGTCCCAATGCGCTTGAGCAGCTCCTCCTCCGCCTGCACTTGCGGCGGACTCGTCAGCGTCTGACGACGGACCGGACTGGGCGGGGCAGGGATACGGGTATCTGCTGCTTCAGCGGGAGGTGGCACAGTCACCTCGACCTCCATACGGGGGAGCGGTGTCGGGGATAGTCGACGGCCCTCAAATGCCTGGCGCAGCCCCGCCACCTCGGCCCTCAGCTCTGCCAGCTGTTCACGGAGGCTTCTGTTCTCCGCCTCCAGTTCACGGCTGGCAGCGGAGGCCGACCTGTTGGTCAGCTCCATGATGGCCGTACGTGTGTTCAAGGCCGCCACCCTGAGGGCTCGGGCAAGGTTGCCCTTAAGGCCCTTTGACACGGAGGCCACCTTCTCTACCTCGTCCTGGTATTCCAGGACGAGTGCCGCCACGTCCGCCGTTGGGCGCTTGCGGAATTGGCAGGAGAGTTCCGCCTCGTCGGGGAGGGGAATTGTTCCCTTCCCCTTAGTTCTGCGAGGCGGGACAGAGGGGTTGAGGATCGCCTCAACCTCCCTCACCTCCTGCTCTGCCTCCTGTGCCTCGACATACCGTCGCTTCGCCTCAGCAAGGCCGACGTAGTCCCCCGTGGTTGGGGGCCTGCCCCTCTTTCTCGAGCCTGTGGACGCCGTCGACGCCTCAGATGCTCGGCTCTCGCACCTCGAGATTAACGAGACGCACGATGCATCCGAATCCTCCTCGTCGTCTGTATCGACGACCGGCGGTGGGAGGTTTTTACGGCTCCTGGTTTTTGTCACCGACCGACTCTCAGTGTCCTCCCCACTGGGTCCCGCCATGTCCGAGCTCTGCGTTGTGGCGGATTGGACGTTCGCCACTACGCCACGTGGCACAGCTGGGGATCTAAACAGATCCGTGCACGGAGAGAGCCGGACTATAGCGTCACGGCACATCTCTAGATGCCTCCTACTATCAACCTCCCTCTCGCTCACCTCCTCGTTACCTGCCTCCTCTATATCAAGGTTTTTTGTGTTGCTTAAATTTTCCATAGTAATTCCCACGAGTGTGGTCGGAAAGGAGGTCACCCCGGGCAGAGCCGCCTTACCCGGGGAAGGCTGATACGCCCGGGGGGTCGCCAGGTACCCCGGGGTTGGTCGCTAACGACTGGTGCACCCACCAGCCACGTCTGGCGCTTACTCCAGACGCACCCTCTTCACCGCGTGCCGCAGCTTGGGGCTAGGGATTTTTTATAGAGGTTGTCATCCTCGCGGGCCGGCCGGTTAAGGCAAGCCCCCCGTTCCAGTAAAACATGACCACTGGTTTACGGTGTAGGTGCTCGGGTACTCCGGGTTCGCTACCCGTACCGGCCGCATGACTGCGGCTCGGCCCCTGGAGGTCCCCTCCCGACTGCCACTCGCTCTTTCGAACTCCAGCCCGACCGAAGTCGGTCCGGAGTCACAGGGAGCCCCACGAGAAGGTGAGGCGAGTGGTCTTGACCAGATTGGGCCCCCAACTTCACCGAAATTCCCCTTCCTGGCAAGGCACGTCCCACGCTCACCGGGCTGCAATACCCGTATACGTGCTAGCGCCTAAACCGATCTGGGGAACATCAGTTCCATCGGAGTTTTCGCCCAGCCCGGGGGTCTCCCCGTCGGACCTCAGGTGGTCCTAGGGTTGTCCCGGTACTGGGAGTCAGCCCGCTCCAGCCTCATGCTCCCCAACCCAAACCTAACCCATTTTTTTTTTTTTTTTTTTTTTACGCTGTGGAAATCTGCTAACCAGACACCCTTACCGTCCGGGGGAACGGTAAGGGTAGTGTGGGGTTTGACCCACTAAAACCACAGCGGCGACCTTCGGACGCTCTGCCTCCTCTGGCGCTCAGGGGGGAGTCACGGGTTCTCTTAAAGAACACCACCGTGACTCCCCACGCCTTGCCGACCCTTTTCTAGGGCCAGCGCGTCCCGAGGGGGGTATTGTCCCCCAATTTCGCCTGTTTCCGCGGTGCAGGGAGGTCGCACCCCGCACCGCTCCATCTCGTGGCCGTCATTACGGACGCCGCGGGCCCCCGCCCGTGACGTCGCGGCCACCGGGGCGGCACCAGTGCGGGTCGTTGTTATAACACCCGCTTGTGCCGCCCCATTTCAGCCGAGCTTTAACGCTCGGTCAGCCAGCGACTTTGTTGGTCGCCGGCTACCCTCCAAATCCCGGGGGAGGGCCGGCGTTTCGCCTGCGTCCCCTTCCCCGGGCTCTCCGTGCGGGATCCGCTCTTTCGCGGTCCCGCTCGGCGGTCTCCTTCTGCAGCATAACGTGCTCACAGAAGGAGACCACCGCTCTCCAGTTCCTCTCGCTGTCAAGCATAGCCCCAAGTACCGCTGACAGCGAGAGGTCCATCCCGATCTGCAGCTGGAGGACTCGGCGCAGCGCTGAAAAGGCGGGGCACACCTCCAGCGTATGCTGCGCCGAGTCTTCCTCCTCCAGGCTGCAGTGGTGGCAGCCTGCCGTTTCTTCCCTCCCGATTCGACGCAGGTAAACACCGAAGCAGCCGTGTCCGGTGAGTACCTGCGTCGCACGGTAGGTGAGCCTACCACGCCCCCTCTCCTGCCACCTCGTAAGGTGGGGCAGGAGGGCTCCCGGGACGCGCTCGGTGGCGTGGGTCTGCAGTTCCCCACGCCACTTTGTCAAGGCGCGTCCTCGGGCGTGGCTTTCGAAGCCCACGATCGCCTCGGGCTCTGGCGGTCTCCCTCGAACCCGGCTTATTGCCCGCACGCGCGTATAAACACACGCACGTGCAGACGCCTGCAGTTCGAAGGGAATTTCTCCTGCCAGAGCCATCGCCGCCACGTAGGATGTGGTACGGTACCCGCGTATGACCCTCAGGGCCATACGCCTATGGAGCCGGCGCAACTGTTGCTTGTTGCGCCGGCTGACCATCACGTCCAGGGCCCATACGGGTGCCCCGTACAGGGCCATAGACCGTACCACACCTAAATAGAGGCGGCGAACTCTATCTCCCGGTCCCCCGAGGTTGGGCAATATGCGGCCAAGTGCGGCCGCCGCCCTCTCAACTCGGGGGACGAGGCGATCGAAGTGGGCTTCGAACGTCCACGTGCTGTCGAGTAGGAGTCCCAAGTACTTCAAACGGGACCCTACTTCGACAGCGGCTCCACCTACCGTCATCCACGACCTCTCCGGCGGCCGGGACCGAGGCCTGCCGTGAAAGCATATGGCCTCGGTCTTTTCCGGCGCTATCCGGAGTCCGAGGTCGTGGATCCTTCCCACAACGGCGGCGGCTGCCACCTCCGCCCGTCGGACGGTCCTCCCCAGCGTCATCCCGACGGCCACCACGAGCGTATCATCTGCGTAGCAGATGACGCTGGCGCCGTCGGGAAGGGGAGCCCGCAGGACGTTGTCGAAACCGAGGTTCCATAATAGGGGGCCCAAAACGGACCCCTGTGGGACACCTCGGTCGACCTCCCTCCTCAGCATACCATACCGGCCCGGGAATATAATCCCCCTATCCCTTAGGTAATCCCCGATTACCGCCACCAGGTACTGAGGCACTTCGTGACGCTGAAGTGCGTCCCTGATGGCGGAGAAGGGCAGGGTGTTAAATGCGTTGACAATGTCTAATGACACTGCAACGCACACCCCACCCCTGGCGACTGCCGCATCCGAGAGGGACCGCAGTCGACTGACTGCATCGACAGTCGATCTGCCCTCTCGGAAGCCGAACTGGCAGTCTGCCAAATCGGGGCCTTCACGGGATAGGTGCTCGATGAGGCGCTTTGCAATAATGCGTTCTAGCATTTTGCCCGCCTCATCGAGCAAACATATGGGCCGGTATGCGGAGGGAGAGTCCGCGGGCCTACCCTCCTTCGCCAGGAGGACCATCCGCCCGACCTTCCACAGGACGGGGACCGTCCCTGTCCTCAGGCAGGCTGAAAACAGCCGCCTGAGCCTCTCCCCCAGGACGCCTGAGGCCATGGCCCACACCTTGCCGGGTATCCCATCGGGCCCCGGGGCTCTGTTCTTCCCCCGGAGCCGCTGGATCACCACGGCCATCTCCTCCTCGGTCACCCCCAGTTCGGAGGACCGCTCAGTCGTGCGGTTCTCCGCCTCGGGATGGTCGCGAGGCACCTCCCCACCATGGGGAAACAAGGTGTCCACAACCATCCCGAGGAACCCGGGGTCCAGGCTCTCTGTGACCGGGGGCGCCCAGGGACGTAAACGTCCCATCACCAAACGGTAAGGGCGCCCCCATGGGTCTCGGTCCAGAGAGCCGAGGAGAACCCTCCAGGCGTGAGCCTTTGCCTCCTTGATGGCTCGCTGCAGGGCAACTACTCTCTCCCTGTAGCGCCCATACAGCTCCGCAGCCCGGCCTTCCTCCTCCCGTCGTCGACGACGGCAACGGGTGTACTGGCGTCGCGCGCGGATGCACAGTGTGCGTAGTTCCGCGATTTCGTGCGACCACCAGTACACCGCCTTCCTGGCGTAGACCCTGGCCCGGGGCATTGCGACGTCGCAAATGGACGTCATTGCGCCCCGGAACCAACGGGCCTCTACCGCCGCGTCGACATTACCTTCGGGAGGAACCAGCCACGACATGGCCAGGGCTGCAGCCACCAAGGCGTCCTGATCCAGGCGCTTTAGCGCCCATCGCGGTGGCGGTCTTCCAGGGCGGCGACGGGGTGCCGCTTGCGGGGCGGCGGAGAGCCCGATGACGATGTATCGGTGGTCCGATAATGTCTCGAGCTCTTCCGCCACCCTCCACCCCGTGACACGGCGCGCGGCAGAGGGCGTTGCCCAGGACAGGTCGACAATCGACCCCCCGTTTTGCCGCACGCACGTGAGGACGGAGCCCGTATTCAGCAAACGGAGCTCCAGTCCTGCCGCCCAATCGAGCACCTCCATGCCCCTCGAGTCGGTCCTGGGCGACCCCCAAGCCGTAGCTTTAGAGTTAAAGTCGCCCGAGGACGAGTACCGGACGGGGAAGGCAGCGGGAGATGCATCTCCCGACCCCGTCCAGATACCGTTCGAATGACTCGAGGGACCAACTCGGAGGTGCGTATAAGGCCACCACCGCGATTTCCCCCCACCCCACTGCCAGGTACCCCGTGCCTCGCTCGATGAGCTTACAAGACGGGGTACCCGGCCTCCCTCCCCACACGACAGCGACGGAGCCTACCGTGTCACCCACCCAATGCGGGTGGGGCGGTATTCGGTATGGCTCCGCCACTACGGCCAACCCGGCCCCCTGCTCGGCCATGGCCTGCATAAGCAGGTCTTGCGCCCTGGCCGAGCAGTTGAGGTTGACCTGGAGTATAGGGCCCTCGGGCCCCATTACTCCGTCGTGTCCATCTCCGCCGCGGCCGCGCCTTTTCCTGGCGCGGCCACGGGTGGCTCACTAGCCACCACTCCGGTGTCTCTCCCCGTCGCCGTGGTGCCTTCGGCGACGGGTGCAGCGGGGTCTGCTGCCGTCGACCCCGCCTTCTTCCTCCCCTTTCCTCCAGCATTTTTGCCGGACGCGGCCTTACAGGCACGGCTCCCGAGGCGGTGTCCTGCAGGCCTCCCCTGGTCCGCACACACCGGACACTTGGGGGAGGCTTTGCAGACACTGGCCTTGTGGCCTGGGTCGCCGCATATATAGCAGCGACCCGACCTGTCCGCCTCGTTCGTGCACCGCAGCCTGGTGTGGCCCATTTCCAGGCAGCGGTAGCATTGTAGAGGCCGTGCCTGGAGCGACTCAACCGTCGCCCGCGTCCAGCCGATCGCCACATTCCCTACCACCGCCAGTTTCCTGGCGGCGGCCGACGGGCACCGCACCCAGATGGTGCCCATTGTGGAGGAGGAGGACCGTACCTCCCCGGTCTGAACCTCTTCTGCACGGCAGCCACCAGCGGCAGCAACCGCCGCCGCTACCTCCTTCGGGGTGACCGAGTCATCCAGGCCGCGCAGGCGGAGTTCCGCCCGCTTGATTGGCCTGGCGACTGTCACCCCAGTGCCTTCCAGGGCCGCCACCATTCGGGACGCCAGCGCGTCGGCCTTTTCTGCGCCCTCCGGTCCGGCGATTTCCATCACCAGGGCCCCAGTCACGGCTCTCCTCAACTTGAGGGAGGTAATGCCGACCTCTGCCAAGTTAATCTTGGACTTTGCGGTCGTCATTACCTCCGCATAGGAGAGTTTGCCTCCCGCGGGGACCGTCACAGTGACGGCCGCAGTGCGCGGGGGGCGGGCCGGCAGTGATTTTTTGGCCGGCCCAGTGGGGCCCTGCACTTTCCTCCCTGCTGGTGCTCCTTGCTTACCTGCAAGTTTGCCCGGTTCTCC
This sequence comes from Eucera pruinosa, assembly GCA_028830335.1. Lineage (NCBI taxonomy): Eukaryota > Metazoa > Arthropoda > Insecta > Hymenoptera > Apidae > Eucera > Eucera pruinosa. The sequence goes on from JAMYCR010000361.1 coordinate 20,866, forward strand.
GGCAGCCGTGGCTGCTTTTCCAGCTGCGTTCTGACGCCGCTGCTTCCTCCCCACCACCTTGGCCCACTCCTCTTGATGAGGATGGGGGGCCGTGTTGCCCTTTTGTGGAGGACGTTGTGGCTGCGTCGTCTTTTGCGCCGCCTTAGGTGCTTGTGGCGCCTTCGAGGCCTCAGTTCCTCCCGCTGCAGCCCCCGTCGCATTCTTCTGCGCCTTCTTCTTCCCCTTTTTCTGCCAGACCGGTTTTTTGTTGGGGGAGGATTCTGTGACACTCTCGTGTCCACCCTCATCCGCGTTTCGACTAAACGACGCCAGTTTGGCATCGATTAGGGTCCCAATGCGCTTGAGCAGCTCCTCCTCCGCCTGCACTTGCGGCGGACTCGTCAGCGTCTGACGACGGACCGGACTGGGCGGGGCAGGGATACGGGTATCTGCTGCTTCAGCGGGAGGTGGCACAGTCACCTCGACCTCCATACGGGGGAGCGGTGTCGGGGATAGTCGACGGCCCTCAAATGCCTGGCGCAGCCCCGCCACCTCGGCCCTCAGCTCTGCCAGCTGTTCACGGAGGCTTCTGTTCTCCGCCTCCAGTTCACGGCTGGCAGCGGAGGCCGACCTGTTGGTCAGCTCCATGATGGCCGTACGTGTGTTCAAGGCCGCCACCCTGAGGGCTCGGGCAAGGTTGCCCTTAAGGCCCTTTGACACGGAGGCCACCTTCTCTACCTCGTCCTGGTATTCCAGGACGAGTGCCGCCACGTCCGCCGTTGGGCGCTTGCGGAATTGGCAGGAGAGTTCCGCCTCGTCGGGGAGGGGAATTGTTCCCTTCCCCTTAGTTCTGCGAGGCGGGACAGAGGGGTTGAGGATCGCCTCAACCTCCCTCACCTCCTGCTCTGCCTCCTGTGCCTCGACATACCGTCGCTTCGCCTCAGCAAGGCCGACGTAGTCCCCCGTGGTTGGGGGCCTGCCCCTCTTTCTCGAGCCTGTGGACGCCGTCGACGCCTCAGATGCTCGGCTCTCGCACCTCGAGATTAACGAGACGCACGATGCATCCGAATCCTCCTCGTCGTCTGTATCGACGACCGGCGGTGGGAGGTTTTTACGGCTCCTGGTTTTTGTCACCGACCGACTCTCAGTGTCCTCCCCACTGGGTCCCGCCATGTCCGAGCTCTGCGTTGTGGCGGATTGGACGTTCGCCACTACGCCACGTGGCACAGCTGGGGATCTAAACAGATCCGTGCACGGAGAGAGCCGGACTATAGCGTCACGGCACATCTCTAGATGCCTCCTACTATCAACCTCCCTCTCGCTCACCTCCTCGTTACCTGCCTCCTCTATATCAAGGTTTTTTGTGTTGCTTAAATTTTCCATACTAATTCCCACGAGTGTGGTCGGAAAGGAGGTCACCCCGGGCAGAGCCGCCTTACCCGGGGAAGGCTGATACGCCCGGGGGGTCGCCAGGTACCCCGGGGTTGGTCGCTAACGACTGGTGCACCCACCAGCCACGTCTGGCGCTTACTCCAGACGCACCCTCTTCACCGCGTGCCGCAGCTTGGGGCTAGGGATTTTTTATAGAGGTTGTCATCCTCGCGGGCCGGCCGGTTAAGGCAAGCCCCCCGTTCCAGTAAAACATGACCACTGGTTTACGGTGTAGGTGCTCGGGTACTCCGGGTTCGCTACCCGTACCGGCCGCATGACTGCGGCTCGGCCCCTGGAGGTCCCCTCCCGACTGCCACTCGCTCTTTCGAACTCCAGCCCGACCGAAGTCGGTCCGGAGTCACAGGGAGCCCCACGAGAAGGTGAGGCGAGTGGTCTTGACCAGATTGGGCCCCCAACTTCACCGAAATTCCCCTTCCTGGCAAGGCACGTCCCACGCTCACCGGGCTGCAATACCCGTATACGTGCTAGCGCCTAAACCGATCAAGGGAACATCAGTTCCATCAGAGTTTTCGCCCAGCCCGGGGGTCTCCCCGTCCGACCTCAGGTGGTCGTAGGGTTGTCCCGGTACTGGGTGTCAGCCCGCTCCAGCCTCATGCTCCCCAACCCAAACCTAACCCATTTTTTTTTTTTTTTTTTTTTTTTTTTTTTTTGTTGTTTTTTGTTTGTTTACGCTGTGGAAATCTGCTTACCAGACACCCTTACCGTCCGGGGGAACGGTAAGGGTAGTGTGGGGTTTGACCCACTAAAACCACAGCGGCGACCTTCGGACGCTCTGCCTCCTCTGGCGCTCAGGGGGGAGTCACGGGTTCTCTTAAAGAACACCACCGTGACTCCCCACGCCTTGCCGACCCTTTTCTAGGGCCAGCGCGTCCCGAGGGGGGTATTGTCCCCCAATTTCTCCTGTTTCCGCGGTGCAGGGAGGTCGCACCCCGCACCGCTCCATCTCGTGGCCGTCATTACGGACGCCGCGGGCCCCCGCCCGTGACGTCGCGGCCACCGGGGCGGCACCAGTGCGGGTCGTTGTTATAACACCCGCTTGTGCCGCCCCATTTCAGCCGAGCTTTAACGCTCGGTCAGCCAGCGACTTTGTTGGTCGCCGGCTACCCTCCAAATCCCGGGGGAGGGCCGGCGTTTCGCCTGCGTCCCCTTCCCCGGGCTCTCCGTGCGGGATCCGCTCTTTCGCGGTCCCGCTCGGCGGTCTCCTTCTGCAGCATAACGTGCTCACAGAAGGAGACCACCGCTCTCCAGTTCCTCTCGCTGTCAAGCATAGCCCCAAGTACCGCTGACAGCGAGAGGTCCATCCCGATCTGCAGCTGGAGGACTCGGCGCAGCGCTGAAAAGGCGGGGCACACCTCCAGCGTATGCTGCGCCGAGTCTTCCTCCTCCAGGCTGCAGTGGTGGCAGCCTGCCGTTTCTTCCCTCCCGATTCGACGCAGGTAAACACCGAAGCAGCCGTGTCCGGTGAGTACCTGCGTCGCACGGTAGGTGAGCCTACCACGCCCCCTCTCCTGCCACCTCGTAAGGTGGGGCAGGAGGGCTCCCGGGACGCGCTCGGTGGCGTGGGTCTGCAGTTCCCCACGCCACTTTGTCAAGGCGCGTCCTCGGGCGTGGCTTTCGAAGCCCACGATCGCCTCGGGCTCTGGCGGTCTCCCTCGAACCCGGCTTATTGCCCGCACGCGCGTATAAACACACGCACGTGCAGACGCCTGCAGTTCGAAGGGAATTTCTCCTGCCAGAGCCATCGCCGCCACGTAGGATGTGGTACGGTACCCGCGTATGACCCTCAGGGCCATACGCCTATGGAGCCGGCGCAACTGTTGCTTGTTGCGCCGGCTGACCATCACGTCCAGGGCCCATACGGGTGCCCCGTACAGGGCCATAGACCGTACCACACCTAAATAGAGGCGGCGAACTCTATCTCCCGGTCCCCCGAGGTTGGGCAATATGCGGCCAAGTGCGGCCGCCGCCCTCTCAACTCGGGGGACGAGGCGATCGAAGTGGGCTTCGAACGTCCACGTGCTGTCGAGTAGGAGTCCCAAGTACTTCAAACGGGACCCTACTTCGACAGCGGCTCCACCTACCGTCATCCACGACCTCTCCGGCGGCCGGGACCGAGGCCTGCCGTGAAAGCATATGGCCTCGGTCTTTTCCGGCGCTATCCGGAGTCCGAGGTCGTGGATCCTTCCCACAACGGCGGCGGCTGCCACCTCCGCCCGTCGGACGGTCCTCCCCAGCGTCATCCCGACGGCCACCACGAGCGTATCATCTGCGTAGCAGATGACGCTGGCGCCGTCGGGAAGGGGAGCCCGCAGGACGTTGTCGAAACCGAGGTTCCATAATAGGGGGCCCAAAACGGACCCCTGTGGGACACCTCGGTCGACCTCCCTCCTCAGCATACCATACCGGCCCGGGAATATAATCCCCCTATCCCTTAGGTAATCCCCGATTACCGCCACCAGGTACTGAGGCACTTCGTGACGCTGAAGTGCGTCCCTGATGGCGGAGAAGGGCAGGGTGTTAAATGCGTTGACAATGTCTAATGACACTGCAACGCACACCCCACCCCTGGCGACTGCCGCATCCGAGAGGGACCGCAGTCGACTGACTGCATCGACAGTCGATCTGCCCTCTCGGAAGCCGAACTGGCAGTCTGCCAAATCGGGGCCTTCACGGGATAGGTGCTCGATGAGGCGCTTTGCAATAATGCGTTCTAGCATTTTGCCCGCCTCATCGAGCAAACATATGGGCCGGTATGCGGAGGGAGAGTCCGCGGGCCTACCCTCCTTCGCCAGGAGGACCATCCGCCCGACCTTCCACAGGACGGGGACCGTCCCTGTCCTCAGGCAGGCTGAAAACAGCCGCCTGAGCCTCTCCCCCAGGACGCCTGAGGCCATGGCCCACACCTTGCCGGGTATCCCATCGGGCCCCGGGGCTCTGTTCTTCCCCCGGAGCCGCTGGATCACCACGGCCATCTCCTCCTCGGTCACCCCCAGTTCGGAGGACCGCTCAGTCGTGCGGTTCTCCGCCTCGGGATGGTCGCGAGGCACCTCCCCACCATGGGGAAACAAGGTGTCCACAACCATCCCGAGGAACCCGGGGTCCAGGCTCTCTGTGACCGGGGGCGCCCAGGGACGTAAACGTCCCATCACCAAACGGTAAGGGCGCCCCCATGGGTCTCGGTCCAGAGAGCCGAGGAGAACCCTCCAGGCGTGAGCCTTTGCCTCCTTGATGGCTCGCTGCAGGGCAACTACTCTCTCCCTGTAGCGCCCATACAGCTCCGCAGCCCGGCCTTCCTCCTCCCGTCGTCGACGACGGCAACGGGTGTACTGGCGTCGCGCGCGGATGCACAGTGTGCGTAGTTCCGCGATTTCGTGCGACCACCAGTACACCGCCTTCCTGGCGTAGACCCTGGCCCGGGGCATTGCGACGTCGCAAATGGACGTCATTGCGCCCCGGAACCAACGGGCCTCTACCGCCGCGTCGACATTACCTTCGGGAGGAACCAGCCACGACATGGCCAGGGCTGCAGCCACCAAGGCGTCCTGATCCAGGCGCTTTAGCGCCCATCGCGGTGGCGGTCTTCCAGGGCGGCGACGGGGTGCCGCTTGCGGGGCGGCGGAGAGCCCGATGACGATGTATCGGTGGTCCGATAATGTCTCGAGCTCTTCCGCCACCCTCCACCCCGTGACACGGCGCTGCGGCAGAGGGCGTTGCCCAGGACAGGTCGACAATCGACCCCCCGTTTTGCCGCACGCACGTGAGGACGGAGCCCGTATTCAGCAAACGGAGCTCCAGTCCTGCCGCCCAATCGAGCACCTCCATGCCCCTCGAGTCGGTCCTGGGCGACCCCCAAGCCGTAGCTTTAGAGTTAAAGTCGCCGAGGACGAGTACCGGACGGGGAAGGCAGCGGGAGATGCATCTCCCGACCCCGTCCAGATACCGTTCGAATGACTCGAGGGACCAACTCGGAGGTGCGTATAAGGCCACCACCGCGATTTCCCCCCACCCCACTGCCAGGTACCCCGTGCCTCGCTCGATGAGCTTACAAGACGGGGTACCCGGCCTCCCTCCCCACACGACAGCGACGGAGCCTACCGTGTCACCCACCCAATGCGGGTGGGACGGTATTCGGTATGGCTCCGCCACTACGGCCAACCCGGCCCCCTGCTCGGCCATGGCCTGCATAAGCAGGTCTTGCGCCCTGGCCGAGCAGTTGAGGTTGACCTGGAGTATAGGGCCCTCGGGCCCCATTACTCCGTCGTGTCCATCTCCGCCGCGGCCGCGCCTTTTCCTGGCGCGGCCACGGGTGGCTCACTAGCCACCACTCCGGTGTCTCTCCCCGTCGCCGTGGTGCCTTCGGCGACGGGTGCAGCGGGGTCTGCTGCCGTCGACCCCGCCTTCTTCCTCCCCTTTCCTCCAGCATTTTTGCCGGACGCGGCCTTACAGGCACGGCTCCCGAGGCGGTGTCCTGCAGGCCTCCCCTGGTCCGCACACACCGGACACTTGGGGGAGGCTTTGCAGACACTGGCCTTGTGGCCTGGGTCGCCGCATATATAGCAGCGACCCGACCTGTCCGCCTCGTTCGTGCACCGCAGCCTGGTGTGGCCCATTTCCAGGCAGCGGTAGCATTGTAGAGGCCGTGCCTGGAGCGACTCAACCGTCGCCCGCGTCCAGCCGATCGCCACATTCCCTACCACCGCCAGTTTCCTGGCGGCGGCCGACGGGCACCGCACCCAGATGGTGCCCATTGTGGAGGAGGAGGACCGTACCTCCCCGGTCTGAACCTCTTCTGCACGGCAGCCACCAGCGGCAGCAACCGCCGCCGCTACCTCCTTCGGGGTGACCGAGTCATCCAGGCCGCGCAGGCGGAGTTCCGCCCGCTTGATTGGCCTGGCGACTGTCACCCCAGTGCCTTCCAGGGCCGCCACCATTCGGGACGCCAGCGCGTCGGCCTTTTCTGCGCCCTCCGGTCCGGCGATTTCCATCACCAGGGCCCCAGTCACGGCTCTCCTCAACTTGAGGGAGGTAATGCCGACCTCTGCCAAGTTAATCTTGGACTTTGCGGTCGTCATTACCTCCGCATAGGAGAGTTTGCCTCCCGCGGGGACCGTCACAGTGACGGCCGCAGTGCGCGGGGGGCGGGCCGGCAGTGATTTTTTGGCCGGCCCAGTGGGGCCCTGCACTTTCCTCCCTGCTGGTGCTCCTTGCTTACCTGCAAGTTTGCCCGGTTCTCCGGCAGCCGTGGCTGCTTTTCCAGCTGCGTTCTGACGCCGCTGCTTCCTCCCCACCACCTTGGCCCACTCCTCTTGATGAGGATGGGGGGCCGTGTTGCCCTTTTGTGGAGGACGTTGTGGCTGCGTCGTCTTTTGCGCCGCCTTAGGTGCTTGTGGCGCCTTCGAGGCCTCAGTTCCTCCCGCTGCAGCCCCCGTCGCATTCTTCTGCGCCTTCTTCTTCCCCTTTTTCTGCCAGACCGGTTTTTTGTTGGGGGAGGATTCTGTGACACTCTCGTGTCCACCCTCATCCGCGTTTCGACTAAACGACGCCAGTTTGGCATCGATTAGGGTCCCAATGCGCTTGAGCAGCTCCTCCTCCGCCTGCACTTGCGGCGGACTCGTCAGCGTCTGACGACGGACCGGACTGGGCGGGGCAGGGATACGGGTATCTGCTGCTTCAGCGGGAGGTGGCACAGTCACCTCGACCTCCATACGGGGGAGCGGTGTCGGGGATAGTCGACGGCCCTCAAATGCCTGGCGCAGCCCCGCCACCTCGGCCCTCAGCTCTGCCAGCTGTTCACGGAGGCTTCTGTTCTCCGCCTCCAGTTCACGGCTGGCAGCGGAGGCCGACCTGTTGGTCAGCTCCATGATGGCCGTACGTGTGTTCAAGGCCGCCACCCTGAGGGCTCGGGCAAGGTTGCCCTTAAGGCCCTTTGACACGGAGGCCACCTTCTCTACCTCGTCCTGGTATTCCAGGACGAGTGCCGCCACGTCCGCCGTTGGGCGCTTGCGGAATTGGCAGGAGAGTTCCGCCTCGTCGGGGAGGGGAATTGTTCCCTTCCCCTTAGTTCTGCGAGGCGGGACAGAGGGGTTGAGGATCGCCTCAACCTCCCTCACCTCCTGCTCTGCCTCCTGTGCCTCGACATACCGTCGCTTCGCCTCAGCAAGGCCGACGTAGTCCCCCGTGGTTGGGGGCCTGCCCCTCTTTCTCGAGCCTGTGGACGCCGTCGACGCCTCAGATGCTCGGCTCTCGCACCTCGAGATTAACGAGACGCACGATGCATCCGAATCCTCCTCGTCGTCTGTATCGACGACCGGCGGTGGGAGCTTTTACGGCTCCTGGTTTTTGTCACCGACCGACTCTCAGTGTCCTCCCCACTGGGTCCCGCCATGTCCGAGCTCTGCGTTGTGGCGGATTGGACGTTCGCCACTACGCCACGTGGCACAGCTGGGGATCTAAACAGATCCGTGCACGGAGAGAGCCGGACTATAGCGTCACGGCACATCTCTAGATGCCTCCTACTATCAACCTCCCTCTCGCTCACCTCCTCGTTACCTGCCTCCTCTATATCAAGGTTTTTTGTGTTGCTTAAATTTTCCATACTAATTCCCACGAGTGTGGTCGGAAAGGAGGTCACCCCGGGCAGAGCCGCCTTACCCGGGGAAGGCTGATACGCCCGGGGGGTCGCCAGGTACCCCGGGGTTGGCCGCTAACGGCTGGTGCAGCGGCCAGCCACGTCTGGCGCTTACTCCGGACGCACCCTCTTCACCGCGTGCCGCAGCGTGGGGCTAGGGATTTTTTATAGAGGTTGTCATCCTCCGCGGGCCGACCGGTTAAGGCAAGCCCCCCGTTCCAGTAAAACATGACCACTGGTTTACGGTGTAGGTGCTCGGGTACTCCGGGTTCGCTACCCGTACCGGCCGCATGACTGCGGCTCGGCCCCTGGAGGTCCCCTCCCGAATGCCACTCGCTCTTTCGAACTCCAGCCGACCGAAGTCGGTCCGGAGTGACAGGGAGCCCCACGAGAAGGTGAGGCGCGTGGTCTTGACCAGATTGGGCCCCCAACTTCACCGAAATTCCCTCCTGGCAAGGCACGTCCCACGCTCACGGGCTGCAATACCCGTATACGTGCTAGCGCCTAAACCGATCAAGGGAACATCAGTTCCATCAGAGTTTTCGCCCAGCCCGGGGGGTCTC
>JAMYCR010000362.1:0-29375 GCA_028830335.1 Eucera pruinosa
CTTTTTCGTTCTTTAGTTATTTAGTTACTTAGTTCTTTTTCTTATTGTACTTTCGTTATTCAGTTATTTAGTTATTCGTTATTTAGTTATTAAGTTATTTCGTTATTTAGATATTTAGTTATTTTGTTCTTTCAGTTCTTTCGTTATTTAGTTGTTTAGTTATTTAGTCTTTTAGTTACTTAGTTATTTAGTTATTTTGTTAATTAGTTATTTAGTTATTTAGTTTCTTAGTTATTTAGCTATTTAGTTATTTAGTTATTTAGTTACTTAGTTATTTAGTTATTTAGTTGTTTAGTTATTTAGTTATTTAGTTATTTAGTTATATTATTATTTATTTATTTAGTTATTTAGCCATTTAGTTATTTAGTTATTTAGTTATTTAGTTATTTATTCATTTAGTTATTTATTTATTTAGCTATTTATTTATTTAGTTATCTCGTTATTTAGTTATTTAGTTATTTAGTTATTTAGTTATTTAGTTATTTAGTTATTTAGTTATTTAGTTATTTAGTTATTTAGTTATTTAGTTATTTAGTTATTTAGTTATTTAGTTATTTAGTTATTTAGTTATTTAGTTATTTAGTTATTTAGTTATTTAGTTATTTAGTTATTTAGTTATTTAGTTATTTAGTTATTTAGTTATTTAGTTATTTAGTTATTTAGTTATTTAGTTATTTAGTTATTTAGTTATTTAGTTATTTAGTTATTTAGTTATTTAGTTATTTAGTTATTTAGTTATTTAGTTATTTAGTTATTTAGTTATTTAGTTATTTAGTTATTTAGTTATTTAGTTATTTAGTTATTTAGTTATTTAGTTATTTAGTTATTTAGTTATTTAGTTATTTAGTTATTTAGTTATTTAGTTATTTAGTTATTTAGTTATTTAGTTATTTAGTTATTTAGTTATTTAGTTATTTAGTTATTTAGTTATTTAGTTATTTAGTTATTTAGTTATTTAGTTATTTAGTTATTTAGTTATTTAGTTATTTAGTTATTTAGTTATTTAGTTATTTAGTTATTTAGTTATTTAGTTATTTAGTTATTTAGTTATTAGTTATTTAGTTATTTAGTTATTTAGTTATTTAGTTATTTAGTTATTTAGTTATTTAGTTATTTAGTTATTTAGTTATTTAGTTATTTAGTTATTTAGTTATTTAGTTATTTAGTTATTTAGTTATTTAGTTATTTAGTTATTTAGTTATTTAGTTATTTAGTTATTTAGTTATTTAGTTATTTAGTTATTTAGTTATTTAGTTATTTAGTTATTTAGTTATTTAGTTATTTAGTTATTTAGTTATTTAGTTATTTAGTTATTTAGTTNTTTAGTTATTTACTTATTTAGTTATTTAGTTATTTAGTTATTTAGTTATTTAGTTATTTAGTTATTTAGTTATTTAGTTATTTAGTTATTTAGTTATTTAGTTATTTAGTTATTTAGTTATTTAGTTATTTAGTTATTTAGTTATTTAGTTATTTAGTTATTTAGTTATTAGTTATTTAGTTATTTAGTTATTTAGTTATTTAGTTATTTAGTTATTTAGTTATTTAGTTATTTAGTTATTTAGTTATTTAGTTATTTAGTTATTTAGTTATTTAGTTATTTAGTTATTTAGTTATTTAGTTATTAGTTATTTAGTTATTTAGTTATTTAGTTATTTAGTTATTTAGTTATTTAGTTATTTAGTTATTTAGTTATTTAGTTATTTAGTTATTTAGTTATTTAGTTATTTAGTTATTTAGTTATTTAGTTATTTAGTTATTTAGTTATTTAGTTATTTAGTTATTTAGTTATTTAGTTATTTAGTTATTTAGTTATTTAGTTATTTAGTTATTTAGTTATTTAGTTATTTAGTTATTTAGTTATTTAGTTATTTAGTTATTTAGTTATTTAGTTATTTAGTTATTTAGTTATTTAGTTATTTAGTTATTTAGTTATTTAGTTATTTAGTTATTTAGTTATTTAGTTATTTAGTTATTTAGTTATTTAGTTATTTAGTTATTTAGTTATTTAGTTATTTAGTTATTTAGTTATTTAGTTATTTAGTTATTTAGTTATTTAGTTATTTAGTTATTTAGTTATTTAGTTATTTAGTTATTTAGTTATTTAGTTATTTAGTTATTTAGTTATTTAGTTATTTAGTTATTTAGTTATTTAGTTATTTAGTTATTTAGTTATTTAGTTATTTAGTTATTTAGTTATTTAGTTATTTAGTTATTTAGTTATTTAGTTATTTAGTTATTTAGTTATTTAGTTATTTAGTTATTTAGTTATTTAGTTATTTAGTTATTTAGTTATTTAGTTATTTAGTTATTTAGTTATTTAGTTATTTAGTTATTTAGTTATTTAGTTATTTAGTTATTTAGTTATTTAGTTATTTAGTTATTTAGTTATTTAGTTATTTAGTTATTTAGTTATTTAGTTATTTAGTTATTTAGTTATTTAGTTATTTAGTTATTTAGTTATTTAGTTATTTAGTTATTTAGTTATTTAGTTATTTAGTTATTTAGTTATTTAGTTATTTAGTTATTTAGTTATTTAGTTATTTAGTTATTTAGTTATTTAGTTATTTAGTTATTTAGTTATTTAGTTATTTAGTTATTTAGTTATTTAGTTATTTAGTTATTTAGTTATTTAGTTATTTAGTTATTTAGTTATTTAGTTATTTAGTTATTTAGTTATTTAGTTATTTAGTTATTTAGTTATTTAGTTATTTAGTTATTTAGTTATTTAGTTATTTAGTTATTTAGTTATTTAGTTATTTAGTTATTTAGTTATTTAGTTATTTAGTTATTTAGTTATTTAGTTATTTAGTTATTTAGTTATTTAGTTATTTAGTTATTTAGTTATTTAGTTATTTAGTTATTTAGTTATTTAGTTATTTAGTTATTTAGTTATTTAGTTATTTAGTTATTTAGTTATTTAGTTATTTAGTTATTTAGTTATTTAGTTATTTAGTTATTTAGTTATTTAGTTATTTAGTTATTTAGTTATTTAGTTATTTAGTTATTTAGTTATTTAGTTATTTAGTTATTTAGTTATTTAGTTATTTAGTTATTTAGTTATTTAGTTATTTAGTTATTTAGTTATTTAGTTATTTAGTTATTTAGTTATTTAGTTATTTAGTTATTTAGTTATTTAGTTATTTAGTTATTTAGTTATTTAGTTATTTAGTTATTTAGTTATTTAGTTATTTAGTTATTTAGTTATTTAGTTATTTAGTTATTTAGTTATTTAGTTATTTAGTTATTTAGTTATTTAGTTATTTAGTTATTTAGTTATTTAGTTATTTAGTTATTTAGTTATTTAGTTATTTAGTTATTTAGTTATTTAGTTATTTAGTTATTTAGTTATTTAGTTATTTAGTTATTTAGTTATTTAGTTATTTAGTTATTTAGTTATTTAGTTATTTAGTTATTTAGTTATTTAGTTATTTAGTTATTTAGTTATTTAGTTATTTAGTTATTTAGTTATTTAGTTATTTAGTTATTTAGTTATTTAGTTATTTAGTTATTTAGTTATTTAGTTATTTAGTTATTTAGTTATTTAGTTATTTAGTTATTTAGTTATTTAGTTATTTAGTTATTTAGTTATTTAGTTATTTAGTTATTTAGTTATTTAGTTATTTAGTTATTTAGTTATTTAGTTATTTAGTTATTTAGTTATTTAGTTATTTAGTTATTTAGTTATTTAGTTATTTAGTTATTTAGTTATTTAGTTATTTAGTTATTTAGTTATTTAGTTATTTAGTTATTTAGTTATTTAGTTATTTAGTTATTTAGTTATTTAGTTATTTAGTTATTTAGTTATTTAGTTATTTAGTTATTTAGTTATTTAGTTATTTAGTTATTTAGTTATTTAGTTATTTAGTTATTTAGTTATTTAGTTATTTAGTTATTTAGTTATTTAGTTATTTAGTTATTTAGTTATTTAGTTACTTAGTTATTTAGTTATTTAGTGTTATTTAGTTATTTAGTTATTTAGTTATTTAGTTATTTAGTTATTTAGTTATTTAGTTATTTAGTTATTTAGTTATTTAGTTATTTAGTTATTTAGTTATTTAGTTATTTAGTTATTTAGTTATTTAGTTATTTAGTTATTTAGTTATTTAGTTATTTAGTTATTTAGTTATTTAGTTATTTAGTTATTTAGTTATTTAGTTATTTAGTTATTTAGTTATTTAGTTATTTAGTTATTTAGTTATTTAGTTATTTAGTTATTTAGTTATTTAGTTATTTAGTTATTTAGTTATTTAGTTATTTAGTTATTTAGTTATTTAGTTATTTAGTTATTTAGTNATTTAGTTATTTAGTTATTTAGTTATTTAGTTATTTAGTTATTTAGTTATTTAGTTATTTAGTTATTTAGTTATTTAGTTATTTAGTTATTTAGTTATTTAGTTATTTAGTTATTTAGTTATTTAGTTATTTAGTTATTTAGTTATTTAGTTATTTAGTTATTTAGTTATTTAGTTATTTAGTTATTTAGTTATTTAGTTATTTAGTTATTTAGTTATTTAGTTATTTAGTTATTTAGTTATTTAGTTATTTAGTTATTTAGTTATTTAGTTATTTAGTTATTTAGTTATTTAGTTATTTAGTTATTTAGTTATTTAGTTATTTAGTTATTTAGTTATTTAGTTATTTAGTTATTTAGTTATTTAGTTATTTAGTTATTTAGTTATTTAGTTATTTAGTTATTTAGTTATTTAGTTATTTAGTTATTTAGTTATTTAGTTATTTAGTTATTTAGTTATTTAGTTATTCATTTATTTAGTTATTTAGTTATTTAGTTATTTAGTTATTTAGTTATTTAGTTATTTAGTTATTTAGTTATTTAGTTATTTAGTTATTTAGTTATTTAGTTATTTAGTTATTTAGTTATTTAGTTATTTAGTTATTTAGTTATTTAGTTATTTAGTTATTTAGTTATTTAGTTATTTAGTTATTTAGTTATTTAGTTATTTAGTTATTTAGTTATTTAGTTATTTAGTTATTTAGTTATTTAGTTATTTAGTTATTTAGTTATTTAGTTATTTAGTTATTTAGTTATTTAGTTATTTAGTTATTTAGTTATTTAGTTATTTAGTTATTTAGTTATTTAGTTATTTAGTTATTTAGTTATTTAGTTATTTAGTTATTTAGTTATTTAGTTATTTAGTTATTTAGTTATTTAGTTATTTAGTGATTTAGTTATTTAGTTATTTAGTTATTTAGTTATTTAGTTATTTAGTTATTTAGTTATTTAGTTATTTAGTTATTTAGTTATTTAGTTATTTAGTTATTTAGTTATTTAGTTATTTAGTTATTTAGTTATTTAGTTATTTAGTTATTTAGTTATTTAGTTATTTAGTTATTTAGTTATTTAGTTATTTAGTTATTTAGTTATTTAGTTATTTAGTTATTTAGTTATTTAGTTATTTAGTTATTTAGTTATTTAGTTTAGTTATTTAGTTATTTAGTTATTTAGTTATTTAGTTATTTAGTTATTTAGTTATTTAGTTATTTAGTTATTTAGTTATTTAGTTATTTAGTTATTTAGTTATTTAGTTATTTAGTTATTTAGTTATTTAGTTATTTAGTTATTTAGTTATTTAGTTATTTAGTTATTTAGTTATTTAGTTATTTAGTTATTTAGTTATTTAGTTATTTAGTTATTTAGTTATTTAGTTATTTAGTTATTTAGTTATTTAGTTATTTAGTTATTTAGTTATTTAGTTATTTAGTTATTTAGTTATTTAGTTATTTAGTTATTTAGTTATTTAGTTATTTAGTTATTTAGTTATTTAGTTATTTAGTTATTTAGTTATTTAGTTATTTAGTTATTTAGTTATTTAGTTATTTAGTTATTTAGTTATTTAGTTATTTAGTTATTTAGTTATTTAGTTATTTAGTTATTTAGTTATTTAGTTATTTAGTTATTTAGTTATTTAGTTATTTAGTTATTTAGTTATTTAGTTATTTAGTTATTTAGTTATTTAGTTATTTAGTTATTTAGTTATTTAGTTATTTAGTTATTTAGTTATTTAGTTATTTAGTTATTTAGTTATTTAGTTATTTAGTTATTTAGTTATTTAGTTATTTAGTTATTTAGTTATTTAGTTATTTAGTTATTTAGTTATTTAGTTATTTAGTTATTTAGTTATTTAGTTATTTAGTTATTTAGTTATTTAGTTATTTAGTTATTTAGTTATTTAGTTATTTAGTTATTTAGTTATTTAGTTATTTAGTTATTTAGTTATTTAGTTATTTAGTTATTTAGTTATTTAGTTATTTAGTTATTTAGTTATTTAGTTATTTAGTTATTTAGTTATTTAGTTATTTAGTTATTTAGTTATTTAGTTATTTAGTTATTTAGTTATTTAGTTATTTAGTTATTTAGTTATTTAGTTATTTAGTTATTTAGTTATTTAGTTATTTAGTTATTTAGTTATTTAGTTTAGTTATTTAGTTATTTAGTTATTTAGTTATTTAGTTATTTAGTTATTTAGTTATTTAGTTATTTAGTTATTTAGTTATTTAGTTATTTAGTTATTTAGTTATTTAGTTATTTAGTTATTTAGTTATTTAGTTATTTAGTTATTTAGTTATTTAGTTATTTAGTTATTTAGTCGTTTAGTTATTTAGTTATTTAGTTATTCAGTTATTTAGTTATTTAGTTATTTAGTTATTTAGTTATTTAGTTATTTAGTTATTTAGTTATTTAGTTATTTAGTTATTTAGTTATTTAATTATTTAGTTATTTAGTTATTTAGTTATTTAGTTATTTAGTTATTTAGTTATTTAGTTATTTAGTAATTTAGTTATTTAGTTATTTAGTTATTTAGTTATTTAGTTATTTAGTTATTTAGTTATTTAGTTATTTAGTTATTTAGTTATTTAGTTATTTAGTTATTTAGTTATTTAGTTATTTAGTTATTTAGTTATTTAGTTATTTAGTTATTTAGTTATTTAGTTATTTAGTTATTTAGTTATTTAGTTATTTAGTTATTTAGTTATTTAGTTATTTAGTTATTTAGTTATTTAGTTATTGAGTTATTTAGTTATTTAGTTATTTAGTTATTTAGTTATTTAGTTATTTAGTTATTTAGTTATTTAGTTATTTAGTTATTTAGTTATTTAGTTATTTAGTTATTTAGTTATTTAGTTATTTAGTTATTTAGTTATTTAGTTATTTAGTTATTTAGTTATTTAGTTATTTAGTTATTTAGTTATTTAGTTATTTAGTTATTTAGTTATTTAGTTATTTAGTTATTTAGTTATTTAGTTATTTAGTTATTTAGTTATTTAGTTATTTAGTTATTTAGTTATTTAGTTATTTAGTTATTTAGTTATTTAGTTATTTAGTTATTTAGTTATTTAGTTATTTAGTTATTTAGTTATTTAGTTATTTAGTTATTTAGTTATTTAGTTATTTAGTTATTTAGTTATTTAGTTATTTAGTTATTTAGTTATTTAGTTATTTAGTTATTTAGTTATTTAGTTATTTAGTTATTTAGTTATTTAGTTATTTAGTTATTTAGTTATTTAGTTATTTAGTTATTTAGTTATTTAGTTATTTAGTTATTTTGTTATTTAGTTATTTAGTTATTTAGTTATTTAGTTATTTAGTTATTTAGTTATTTAGTTATTTAGTTATTTAGTTATTTAGTTATTTAGTTATTTAGTTATTTAGTTATTTAGTTATTTAGTTATTTAGTTATTTAGTTATTTAGTTATTTAGTTATTTAGTTATTTAGTTATTTAGTTATTTAGTTATTTAGTTATTTAGTTATTTAGTTATTTAGTTATTTAGTTATTTAGTTATTTAGTTATTTAGTTATTTAGTTATTTAGTTATTTAGTTATTTAGTTATTTAGTTATTTAGTTATTTAGTTATTTAGTTATTTAGTTATTTAGTTATTTAGTTATTTAGTTATTTAGTTATTCAGTTATTTAGTTATTTAGTTATTTAGTTATTTAGTTATTTAGTTATTTAGTTATTTAGTTATTTAGTTATTTAGTTATTTAGTTATTTAGTTATTTAGTTATTTAGTTATTTAGTTATTTAGTTATTTAGTTATTTAGTTATTTAGTTATTTAGTTATTTAGTTATTTAGTTATTTAGTTATTTAGTTATTTAGTTATTTAGTTATTTAGTTATTTAGTTATTTAGTTATTTAGTTATTTAGTTATTTAAGTTATTTAGTTATTTAGTTATTTAGTTATTTAGTTATTTAGTTATTAGTTACTTAGCTATTAGTTATTTAGTTATTTAGTTATTTAGTTACTCAGTTATTTAGTTAGTTAGTTATTTAGTTATTTAGTTATTTAGTTATTTAGTTATTTAGTTATTTAGTTATTAGTTCTTTAGTTATCGTTTTAGATTATTTAGTTATTTAGTTATCTTAGTTATTTAGTATTGTAGTTATTTCGCTTTTTAGTTATTTAGTTATTAGTTATTTAGTTACTTAGTTATTTAGTTATTTAGTTATTTAGATATTTAGTTATTTAGTTATTTAGTTATTTAGTTATTTAGTTATTTAGTTATTAGTTATTTAGTTATTTAGTTATTTAGTTATTTAGTTATTTAGTTATTTAGTTATTTAGTTATTTAGTTATTTAGTTATTTAGTTATTTAGTTATTTAGTTATTTAGTTATTTAGTTATTTAGTTATTTAGTTATTTAGTTATTTAGTTATTTAGTTATTTAGTTATTTAGTTATTTAGTTATTTAGTTATTTAGTTATTTAGTTATTTAGTTATTTAGTTATTTAGTTATTTAGTTATTTAGTTATTTAGTTATTTAGTTATTTAGTTATTTAGTTATTTAGTTATTTAGTTATTTAGTTATTTAGTTATTTAGTTATTTAGTTATTTAGTTATTTAGTTATTTAGTTATTTAGTTATTTAGTTATTTAGTTATTTAGTTATTTAGTTATTTAGTTATTTAGTTATTTAGTTATTTAGTTATTTAGTTATTTAGTTATTTAGTTATTTAGTTATTTAGTTATTTAGTTATTTAGTTATTTAGTTATTTAGTTATTTAGTTATTTAGTTATTTAGTTATTTAGTTATTTAGTTATTTAGTTATTTAGTTATTTAGTTATTTAGTTATTTAGTTATTTAGTTATTTAGTTATTTAGTTATTTAGTTATTTAGTTATTTAGTTATTTAGTTATTTAGTTATTTAGTTATTTAGTTATTTAGTTATTTAGTTATTTAGTTATTTAGTTATTTAGTTATTTAGTTATTTAGTTATTTAGTTATTTAGTTATTTAGTTATTTAGTTATTTAGTTATTTAGTTATTTAGTTATTTAGTTATTTAGTTATTTAGTTATTTAGTTATTTAGTTATTTAGTTATTTAGTTATTTAGTTATTTAGTTATTTAGTTATTTAGTTATTTAGTTATTTAGTTATTTAGTTATTTAGTTATTTAGTTATTTAGTTATTTAGTTATTTAGTTATTTAGTTATTTAGTTATTTAGTTATTTAGTTATTTAGTTATTTAGTTATTTAGTTATTTAGTTATTTAGTTATTTAGTTATTTAGTTATTTAGTTATTTAGTTATTTAGTTATTTAGTTATTTAGTTATTTAGTTATTTAGTTATTTAGTTATTTAGTTATTTAGTTATTTAGTTATTTAGTTATTTAGTTATTTAGTTATTTAGTTATTTAGTTATTTAGTTATTTAGTTATTTAGTTATTTAGTTATTTAGTTATTTAGTTATTTAGTTATTTAGTTATTTAGTTATTTAGGTATTTAGTTATTTAGTTATTTAGTTATTTAGTTATTTAGTTATTTAGTTATTTAGTTATTTAGTTATTTAGTTATTTAGTTATTTAGTTATTTAGTTATTTAGTTATTTAGTTATTTAGTTATTTAGTTATTTAGTTATTTAGTTATTTAGTTATTTAGTTATTTAGTTATTTAGTTATTTAGTTATTTAGTTATTTAGTTATTTAGTTATTTAGTTATTTAGTTATTTAGTTATTTAGTTATTTAGTTATTTAGTTATTTAGTTATTTAGTTATTTAGTTATTTAGTTATTTAGTTATTTAGTTATTTAGTTATTTAGTTATTTAGTTATTTAGTTATTTAGTTATTTAGTTATTTAGTTATTTAGTTATTTAGTTATTCAGTTATTTAATTATTCAGTTATTTAGTTATTTAGTTATTTAGTTATTTAGTTATTTAGTTATTTAGTTATTTAGTTATTTAGTTATTTAGTTATTTAGTTATTTAGTTATTTAGTTATTTAGTTATTTAGTTATTTAGTTATTTAGTTATTTAGTTATTTAGTTATTTAGTTATTTAGTTATTTAGTTATTTAGTTATTTAGTTATTTAGTTATTTAGTTATTTAGTTATTTAGTTATTTAGTTATTTAGTTATTTAGTTATTTAGTTATTTAGTTATTTAGTTATTTAGTTATTTAGTTATTTAGTTATTTAGTTATTTAGTTATTTAGTTATTTAGTTATTTAGTTATTTAGTTATTTAGTTATTTAGTTATTTAGTTATTTAGTTATTTAGTTATTTAGTTATCTAGTTATTTAGTTATTTAGTTATTTAGTTATTTAGTTATTTAGTTATTTAGTTATTTAGTTATTTAGTTATTTAGTTATTTAGTTATTTAGTTATTTAGTTATTTAGTTATTTAGTTATTTAGTTATTTAGTTATTTAGTTATTTAGTTATTTAGTTATTTAGTTATTTAGTTATTTAGTTATTTAGTTATTTAGTTATTTAGTTATTTAGTTATTTAGTTATTTAGTTATTTAGTTATTTAGTTATTTAGTTATTTAGTTATTTAGTTATTTAGTTATTTAGTTATTTAGTTATTTAGTTATTTAGTTATTTAGTTATTTAGTTATTTAGTTATTTAGTTATTTAGTTATTTAGTTATTTAGTTATTTAGTTATTTAGTTATTTAGTTATTTAGTTATTTAGTTATTTAGTTATTTAGTTATTTAGTTATTTAGTTATTTAGTTATTTAGTTATTTAGTTATTTAGTTATTTAGTTATTTAGTTATTTAGTTATTTAGTTATTTAGTTATTTAGTTATTTAGTTATTTAGTTATTTAGTTATTTAGTTATTTAGTTATTTAGTTATTTAGTTATTTAGTTATTTAGTTATTTAGTTATTTAGTTATTTAGTTATTTAGTTATTTAGTTATTTAGTTATTTAGTTATTTAGTTATTTAGTTATTTAGTTATTTAGTTATTTAGTTATTTAGTTATTTAGTTATTTAGTTATTTAGTTATTTAGTTATTTAGTTATTTAGTTATTTAGTTATTTAGTTATTTAGTTATTTAGTTATTTAGTTATTTAGTTATTTAGTTATTTAGTTATTTAGTTATTTAGTTATTTAGTTATTTAGTTATTTAGTTATTTAGTTATTTAGTTATTTAGTTATTTAGTTATTTAGTTATTTAGTTATTTAGTTATTTAGTTATTTAGTTATTTAGTTATTTAGTTATTTAGTTATTTAGTTATTTAGTTATTTAGTTATTTAGTTATTTAGTTATTTAGTTATTTAGTTATTTAGTTATTTAGTTATTTAGTTATTTAGTTATTTAGTTATTTAGTTATTTAGTTATTTAGTTATTTAGTTATTTAGTTATTTAGTTATTTAGTTATTTAGTTATTTAGTTATTTAGTTATTTAGTTATTTAGTTATTTAGTTATTTAGTTATTTAGTTATTTAGTTATTTAGTTATTTAGTTATTTAGNTATTTAGTTATTTAGTTATTTAGTTATTTAGTTATTTAGTTATTTAGTTATTTAGTTATTTAGTTATTTAGTTATTTAGTTATTTAGTTATTTAGTTATTTAGTTATTTAGTTATTTAGTTATTTAGTTATTTAGTTATTTAGTTATTTAGTTATTTAGTTATTTAGTTATTTAGTTATTTAGTTATTTAGTTATTTAGTTATTTAGTTATTTAGTTATTTAGTTATTTAGTTATTTAGTTATTTAGTTATTTAGTTATTTAGTTATTTAGTTATTTAGTTATTTAGTTATTTAGTTATTTAGTTTTTAGTTATTTAGTTATTTAGTTATTTAGTTATTTAGTTATTTAGTTATTTAGTTATTTAGTTATTTAGTTATTTAGTTATTTAGTTATTTAGTTATTTAGTTATTTAGTTATTTAGTTATTTAGTTATTTAGTTATTTAGTTATTTAGTTATCTAGTTATTTAGTTATTTAGTTATTTAGTTATTTAGTTATTTAGTTATTTAGTTATTTAGTTATTTAGTTATTTAGTTATTTAGTTATTTAGTTATTTAGTTATTTAGTTATTTAGTTATTTAGTTATTTAGTTATTTAGTTATTTAGTTATTTAGTTATTTAGTTATTTAGTTATTTAGTTATTTAGTTATTTAGTTATTTAGTTATTTAGTTATTTAGTTATTTAGTTATTTAGTTATTTAGTTATTTAGTTATTTAGTTATTTAGTTATTTAGTTATTTAGTTATTTAGTTATTTAGTTATTTAGTTATTTAGTTATTTAGTTATTTAGTTATTTAGTTATTTAGGTATTTAGTTATTTAGTTATTTAGTTATTTAGTTATTTAGTTATTTAGTTATTTAGTTATTTAGTTATTTAGTTATTTAGTTATTTATTGATTTAGTTATTTAGTTATTTAGTTATTTAGTTATTTAGTTATTTAGTTATTTAGTTATTTAGTTATTTAGTTATTTAGTTATTTAGTTATTTAGTTATTTAGTTATTTAGTTATTTAGTTATTTAGTTATTTAGTTATTTAGTTATTTAGTTATTTAGTTATTTAGTTATTTAGTTATTTAGTTATTTAGTTATTTAGTTATTTAGTTATTTAGTTATTTAGTTATTTAGTTATTTAGTTATTTAGTTATTTAGTTATTTAGTTATTTAGTTATTTAGTTATTTAGTTATTTAGTTATTTAGTTATTNAGTTATTTAGTTATTTAGTTATTTAGTTATTTAGTTATTTAGTTATTTAGTTATTTAGTTATTTAGTTATTTAGTTATTTAGTTATTTAGTTATTTAGTTATTTAGTTATTTAGTTATTTAGTTATTTAGTTATTTAGTTATTTAGTTATTTAGTTATTTAGTTATTTAGTTATTTAGTTATTTAGTTATTTAGTTATTTAGTTATTTAGTTATTTAGTTATTTAGTTATTTAGTTATTTAGTTATTTAGTTATTTAGTTATTTAGTTATTTAGTTATTTAGTTATTTAGTTAATTAGTTATTTAGTTATTTAGTTATTTAGTTATTTAGTTATTTAGTTATTTAGTTATTTAGTTATTTAGTTATTTAGTTATTTAGTTATTTAGTTATTTAGTTATTTAGTTATTTAGTTATTTAGTTATTTAGTTATTTAGTTATTTAGTTATTTAGTTATTTAGTTATTTATTTATTTAGTTATTTAGTTATTTAGTTATTTAGTTATTTAGTTATTTAGTTATTTAGTTATTTAGTTATTTAGTTATTTAGTTATTTAGTTATTTAGTTATTTAGTTATTTAGTTATTTAGTTATTTAGTTATTTAGTTATTTAGTTATTTAGTTATTTAGTTATTTAGTTATTTAGTTATTTAGTTATTTAGTTATTTAGTTATTTAGTTATTTAGTTATTTAGTTATTTAGTTATTTAGTTATTTAGTTATTTAGTTATTTAGTTATTTAGTTATTTAGTTATTTAGTTATTTAGTTATTTAGTTATTTAGTTATTTAGTTATTTAGTTATTTAGTTATTTAGTTATTTAGTTATTTAGTTATTTAGTTATTTAGTTATTTAGTTATTTAGTTATTTAGTTATTTAGTTATTTAGTTATTTAGTTATTTAGTTATTTAGTTATTTAGTTATTTAGTTATTTAGTTATTTAGTTATTTAGTTATTTAGTTATTTAGTTATTTAGTTATTTAGTTATTTAGTTATTTAGTTATTTAGTTATTTAGTTATTTAGTTATTTAGTTATTTAGTTATTTAGTTATTTAGTTATTTAGTTATTTAGTTATTTAGTTATTTAGTTATTTAGTTATTTAGTTATTTAGTTATTTAGTTATTTAGTTATTTAGTTATTTAGTTATTTAGTTATTTAGTTATTTAGTTATTTAGTTATTTAGTTATTTAGGTATTTAGTTATTTAGTTATTTAGTTATTTAGTTATTTAGTTATTTAGTTATTTAGTTATTTAGTTATTTAGTTATTTAGTTATTTAGTTATTTAGTTATTTAGTTATTTAGTTATTTAGTTATTTAGTTATTTAGTTATTTAGTTATTTAGTTATTTAGTTATTTAGTTATTTAGTTATTTAGTTATTTAGTTATTTAGTTATTTAGTTATTTAGTTATTTAGTTATTTAGTTATTTAGTTATTTAGTTATTTAGTTATTTAGTTATTTAGTTATTTAGTTATTTAGTTATTTAGTTATTTAGTTATTTAGTTATTTAGTTATTTAGTTATTTAGTTATTTAGTTATTTAGTTATTTAGTTATTTAGTTATTTAGTTATTTAGTTATTTAGTTATTTAGTTATTTAGTTATTTAGTTATTTAGTTATTTAGTTATTTAGTTATTTAGTTATTTAGTTATTTAGTTATTTAGTTATTTAGTTATTTAGTTATTTAGTTATTTAGTTATTTAGTTATTTAGTTATTTAGTTATTTAGTTATTTAGTTATTTAGTTATTTAGTTATTTAGTTATTTAGTTATTTAGTTATTTAGTTATTTAGTTATTTAGTTATTTAGTTATTTAGTTATTTAGTTATTTAGTTATTTAGTTATTTAGTTATTTAGTTATTTAGTTATTTAGTTATTTAGTTATTTAGTTATTTAGTTATTTAGTTATTTAGTTATTTAGTTATTTAGTTATTTAGTTATTTAGTTATTTAGTTATTTAGTTATTTAGTTATTTAGTTATTTAGTTATTTAGTTATTTAGTTATTTAGTTATTTAGTTATTTAGTTATTTAGTTATTTAGTTATTTAGTTATTTAGTTATTTAGTTATTTAGTTATTTAGTTATTTAGTTATTTAGTTATTTAGTTATTTAGTTATTTAGTTATTTAGTTATTTAGTTATTTAGTTATTTAGTTATTTAGTTATTTAGTTATTTAGTTATTTAGTTATTTAGTTATTTAGTTATTTAGTTATTTAGTTATTTAGTTATTTAGTTATTTAGTTATTTAGTTATTTAGTTATTTAGTTATTTAGTTATTTAGTTATTTAGTTATTTAGTTATTTAGTTATTTAGTTATTTAGTTATTTAGTTATTTAGTTATTTAGTTATTTAGTTATTTAGTTATTTAGTTATTTAGTTATTTAGTTATTTAGTTATTTAGTTATTTAGTTATTTAGTTATTTAGTTATTTAGTTATTTAGTTATTTAGTTATTTAGTTATTTAGTTATTTAGTTATTTAGTTATTTAGTTATTTAGTTATTTAGTTATTTAGTTATTTAGTTATTTAGTTATTTAGTTATTTAGTTATTTAGTTATTTAGTTATTTAGTTATTTAGTTATTTAGTTATTTAGTTATTTAGTTATTTAGTTATTTAGTTATTTAGTTATTTAGTTATTTAGTTATTTAGTTATTTAGTTATTTAGTTATTTAGTTATTTAGTTATTTAGTTATTTAGTTATTTAGTTATTTAGTTATTTAGTTATTTAGTTATTTAGTTATTTAGTTATTTAGTTATTTAGTTATTTAGTTATTTAGTTATTTAGTTATTTAGTTATTTAGTTATTTAGTTATTTAGTTATTTAGTTATTTAGTTATTTAGTTATTTAGTTATTTAGTTATTTAGTTATTTAGTTATTTAGTTATTTAGTTATTTAGTTATTTAGTTATTTAGTTATTTAGTTATTTAGTTATTTAGTTATTTAGTTATTTAGTTATTTAGTTATTTAGTTATTTAGTTATTTAGTTATTTAGTTATTTAGTTATTTAGTTATTTAGTTATTTAGTTATTTAGTTATTTAGTTATTTAGTTATTTAGTTATTTAGTTATTTAGTTATTTAGTTATTTAGTTATTTAGTTATTTAGTTATTTAGTTATTTAGTTATTTAGTTATTTAGTTATTTAGTTATTTAGTTATTTAGTTATTTAGTTATTTAGTTATTTAGTTATTTAGTTATTTAGTTATTTAGTTATTTAGTTATTTAGTTATTTAGTTATTTAGTTATTTAGTTATTTAGTTATTTAGTTATTTAGTTATTTAGTTATTTAGTTATTTAGTTATTTAGTTATTTAGTTATGTAGTTATTTAGTTATTTAGTTATTTAGTTATTTAGTTATTTAGTTATTTAGTTATTTAGTTATTTAGTTATTTAGTTATTTAGTTATTTAGGTATCTAGTTATTTAGTGATTTAGTTATTTAGTTATTTAGTTATTTAGTTATTTAGTTATTTAGTTATTTAGTTATTTAGTTATTTAGTTATTTAGTTATTTAGTTATTTAGTTATTTAGTTATTTAGTTATTTAGTTATTTAGTTATTTAGTTATTTAGTTATTTAGTTATTTAGTTATTTAGTTATTTAGTTATTTAGTTATTTAGTTATTTAGTTATTTAGTTATTTAGTTATTTAGTTATTTAGTTATTTAGTTATTTAGTTATTTAGTTATTTAGTTATTTAGTTATTTAGTTATTTAGTTATTTAGTTATTTAGTTATTTAGTTATTTAGTTATTTAGTTATTTAGTTATTTAGTTATTTAGTTATTTAGTTATTTAGTTATTTAGTTATTTAGTTATTTAGTTATTTAGTTATTTAGTTATTTAGTTATTTAGTTATTTAGTTATTTAGTTATTTAGTTATTTAGTTATTTAGTTATTTAGTTATTTAGTTATTTAGTTATTTAGTTATTTAGTTATTTAGTTATTTAGTTATTTAGTTATTTAGTTATTTAGTTATTTAGTTATTTAGTTATTTAGTTATTTAGTTATTTAGTTATTTAGTTATTTAGTTATTTAGTTATTTAGTTATTTAGTTATTTAGTTATTTAGTTATTTAGTTATTTAGTTATTTAGTTATTTAGTTATTTAGTTATTTAGTTATTTAGTTATTTAGTTATTTAGTTATTTAGTTATTTAGTTATTTAGTTATTTAGTTATTTAGTTATTTAGTTATTTAGTTATTTAGTTATTTAGTTATTTAGTTATTTAGTTATTTAGTTATTTAGTTATTTAGTTATTTAGTTATTTAGTTATTTAGTTATTTAGTTATTTAGTTATTTAGTTATTTAGTTATTTAGTTATTTAGTTATTTAGTTATTTAGTTATTTAGTTATTTAGTTATTTAGTTATTTAGTTATTTAGTTATTTAGTTATTTAGTTATTTAGTTATTTAGTTATTTAGTTATTTAGTTATTTAGTTATTTAGTTATTTAGTTATTTAGTTATTTAGTTATTTAGTTATTTAGTTATTTAGTTATTTAGTTATTTAGTTATTTAGTTATTTAGTTATTTAGTTATTTAGTTATTTAGTTATTTAGTTATTTAGTTATTTAGTTATTTAGTTATTTAGTTATTTAGTTATTTAGTTAT
Organism: Eucera pruinosa; assembly: GCA_028830335.1. Lineage (NCBI taxonomy): Eukaryota > Metazoa > Arthropoda > Insecta > Hymenoptera > Apidae > Eucera > Eucera pruinosa. The sequence goes on from JAMYCR010000362.1 coordinate 17,518, forward strand.
TTAGTTATTTAGTTATTTAGTTATTTAGTTATTTAGTTATTTAGTTATTTAGTTATTTAGTTATTTAGTTATTTAGTTATTTAGTTATTTAGTTATTTAGTTATTTAGTTATTTAGTTATTTAGTTATTTAGTTATTTAGTTATTTAGTTATTTAGTTATTTAGTTATTTAGTTATTTAGTTATTTAGTTATTTAGTTATTTAGTTATTTAGTTATTTAGTTATTTAGTTATTTAGTTATTTAGTTATTTAGTTATTTAGTTATTTAGTTATTTAGTTATTTAGTTATTTAGTTATTTAGTTATTTAGTTATTTAGTTATTTAGTTATTTAGTTATTTAGTTATCTAGTTATTAAGTTATTTAGTTATCTAGTTATTTAGTTATTTAGTTATTTAGTTATTTAGTTATTTAGTTATTTAGTTATTTAGTTATTTAGTTATTTAGTTATTTAGTTATTTAGTTATTTAGTTATTTAGTTATTTAGTTATTTAGTTATTTAGTTATTTAGTTATTTAGTTATTTAGTTATTTAGTTATTTAGTTATTTAGTTATTTAGTTATTTAGTTATTTAGTTATTTAGTTATTTAGTTATTTAGTTATTTAGTTATTTAGTTATTTAGTTATTTAGTTATTTAGTTATTTAGTTATTTAGTTATTTAGTTATTTAGTTATTTAGTTATTTAGTTATTTAGTTATTTAGTTATTTAGTTATTTAGTTATTTAGTTATTTAGTTATTTAGTTATTTAGTTATTTAGTTATTTAGTTATTTAGTTATTTAGTTATTTAGTTATTTAGTTATTTAGTTATTTAGTTATTTAGTTATTTAGTTATTTAGTTATTTAGTTATTTAGTTATTTAGTTATTTAGTTATTTAGTTATTTAGTTATTTAGTTATTTAGTTATTTAGTTATTTAGTTATTTAGTTATTTAGTTATTTAGTTATTTAGTTATTTAGTTATTTAGTTATTTAGTTATTTAGTTATTTAGTTATTTAGTTATTTAGTTATTTAGTTATTTAGTTATTTAGTTATTTAGTTATTTAGTTATTTAGTTATTTAGTTATTTAGTTATTTAGTTATTTAGTTATTTAGTTATTTAGTTATTTAGTTATTTAGTTATTTAGTTATTTAGTTATTTAGTTATTTAGTTATTTAGTTATTTAGTTATTTAGTTATTTAGTTATTTAGTTATTTAGTTATTTAGTTATTTAGTTATTTAGTTATTTAGTTATTTAGTTATTTAGTTATTTAGTTATTTACTTATTTAGTTATTTAGTTATTTAGTTATTTAGTTATTTAGTTATTTAGTTATTTAGTTATTTAGTTATTTAGTTATTTAGTTATTTAGTTATTTAGTTATTTAGTTATTTAGTTATTTAGTTATTTAGTTATTTAGTTATTTAGTTATTTAGTTATTTAGTTATTTAGTTATTTAGTTATTTAGTTATTTAGTTATTTAGTTATTTAGTTATTTAGTTATTTAGTTATTTAGTTATTTAGTTATTTAGTTATTTAGTTATTTAGTTATTTAGTTATTTAGTTATTTGGTTATTTAGTTATTTAGTTATTTAGTTATTTAGTTATTTAGTTATTTAGTTATTTAGTTATTTAGTTATTTAGTTATTTAGTTATTTAGTTATTTAGTTATTTAGTTATTTAGTTATTTAGTTATTTAGTTATTTAGTTATTTAGTTATTTAGTTATTTAGTTATTTAGTTATTTAGTTATTTAGTTATTTAGTTATTTAGTTATTTAGTTATTTAGTTATTTAGTTATTTAGTTATTTAGTTATTTAGTTATTTAGTTATTTAGTTATTTAGTTATTTAGTTATTTAGTTATTTAGTTATTTAGTTATTTAGTTATTTAGTTATTTAGTTATTTAGTTATTTAGTTATTTAGTTATTTAGTTATTTAGTTATTTAGTTATGTAGTTATTTAGTTATTTAGTTATTTAGTTATTTAGTTATTTAGTTATTTAGTTATTTAGTTATTTAGTTATTTAGTTATTTAGTTATTTAGTTATTTAGTTATTTAGTTATTTAGTTATTTAGTTATTTAGTTATTTAGTTATTTAGTTATTTAGTTATTTAGTTATTTAGTTATTTAGTTATTTAGTTATTTAGTTATTTAGTTATTTAGTTATTTAGTTATTTAGTTATTTAGTTATTTAGTTATTTAGTTATTTAGTTATTTAGTTATTTAGTTATTTAGTTATTTAGTTATTTAGTTATTTAGTTATTTAGTTATTTAGTTATTTAGTTATTTAGTTATTTAGTTATTTAGTTATTTAGTTATTTAGTTATTTAGTTATTTAGTTATTTAGTTATTTAGTTATTTAGTTATTTAGTTATTTAGTTATTTAGTTATTTAGTTATTTAGTTATTTAGTTATTTAGTTATTTAGTTATTTAGTTATTTAGTTATTTAGTTATTTAGTTATTTAGTTATTTAGTTATTTAGTTATTTAGTTATTTAGTTATTTAGTTATTTAGTTATTTAGTTATTTAGTTATTTAGTTATTTAGTTATTTAGTTATTTAGTTATTTAGTTATTTAGTTATTTAGTTATTTAGTTATTTAGTTATTTAGTTATTTAGTTATTTAGTTATTTAGTTATTTAGTTATTTAGTTATTTAGTTATTTAGTTATTTAGTTATTTAGTTATTTAGTTATTTAGTTATTTAGTTATTTAGTTATTTAGTTATTTAGTTATTTAGTTATTTAGTTATTTAGTTATTTAGTTATTAAGTTATTTAGTTATTTAGTTATTTAGTTATTTAGTTATTTAGTTATTTAGTTATTTAGTTATTTAGTTATTTAGTTATTTAGTTATTTAGTTATTTAGTTATTTAGTTATTTAGTTATTTAGTTATTTAGTTATTTAGTTATTTAGTTATTTAGTTATTTAGTTATTTAGTTATTTAGTTATTTAGTTATTTAGTTATTTAGTTATTTAGTTATTTAGTTATTTAGTTATTTAGTTATTTAGTTATTTAGTTATTTAGTTATTTAGTTATTTAGTTATTTAGTTATTTAGTTATTTAGTTATTTAGTTATTTAGTTATTTAGTTATTTAGTTATTTAGTTATTTAGTTATTTAGTTATTTAGTTATTTAGTTATTTAGTTATTTAGTTATTTAGTTATTTAGTTATTTAGTTATTTAGTTATTTAGTTATTTAGTTATTTAGTTATTTAGTTATTTAGTTATTTAGTTATTTAGTTATTTAGTTATTTAGTTATTTAGTTATTTAGTTATTTAGTTATTTAGTTATTTAGTTATTTAGTTATTTAGTTATTTAGTTATTTAGTTATTTAGTTATTTAGTTATTTAGTTATTTAGTTATTTAGTTATTTAGTTATTTAGTTATTTAGTTATTTAGTTATTTAGTTATTTAGTTATTTAGTTATTTAGTTATTTAGTTATTTAGTTATTTAGTTATTTAGTTATTTAGTTATTTAGTTATTTAGTTATTTAGTTATTTAGTTATTTAGTTATTTAGTTATTTAGTTATTTAGTTATTTAGTTATTTAGTTATTTAGTTATTTAGTTATTTAGTTATTTAGTTATTTAGTTATTTAGTTATTTAGTTATTTAGTTATTTAGTTATTTAGTTATTTAGTTATTTAGTTATTTAGTTATTTAGTTATTTAGTTATTTAGTTATTTAGTTATTTAGTTATTTAGTTATTTAGTTATTTAGTTATTTAGTTATTTAGTTATTTAGTTATTTAGTTATTTAGTTATTTAGTTATTTAGTTATTTAGTTATTTAGTTATTTAGTTATTTAGTTATTTAGTTATTTAGTTATTTAGTTATTTAGTTATTTAGTTATTTAGTTATTTAGTTAGTTATTTAGTTATTTAGTTATTTAGTTATTTAGTTATTTAGTTATTTAGTTATTTAGTTATTTAGTTATTTAGTTATTTAGTTATTTAGTTATTTAGTTATTTAGTTATTTAGTTATTTAGTTATTTAGTTATTTAGTTATTTAGTTATTTAGTTATTTAGTTATTTAGTTATTTAGTTATTTAGTTATTTAGTTATTTAGTTATTTAGTTATTTAGTTATTTAGTTATTTAGTTATTTAGTTATTTAGTTATTTAGTTATTTAGTTATTTAGTTATTTAGTTATTTAGTTATTTAGTTATTTAGTTATTTAGTTATTTAGTTATTTAGTTATTTAGTTATTTAGTTATTTAGTTATTTAGTTATTTAGTTATTTAGTTATTTAGTTATTTAGTTATTTAGTTATTTAGTTATTTAGTTATTTAGTTATTTAGTTATTTAGTTATTTAGTTATTTAGTTATTTAGTTATTTAGTTATTTAGTTATTTAGTTATTTAGTTATTTAGTTATTTAGTTATTTAGTTATTTAGTTATTTAGTTATTTAGTTATTTAGTTATTTAGTTATTTAGTTATTTAGTTATTTAGTTATTTAGTTATTTAGTTATTTAGTTATTTAGTTATTTAGTTATTTAGTTATTTAGTTATTTAGTTATTTAGTTATTTAGTTATTTAGTTATTTAGTTATTTAGTTATTTAGTTATTTAGTTATTTAGTTATTTAGTTATTTAGTTATTTAGTTATTTAGTTATTTAGTTATTTAGTTATTTAGTTATTTAGTTATTTAGTTATTTAGTTATTTAGTTATTTAGTTATTTAGTTATTTAGTTATTTAGTTATTTATTTAGTTATTTAGTTATTTAGTTATTTAGTTATTTAGTTATTTAGTTATTTAGTTATTTAGTTATTTAGTTATTTAGTTATTTAGTTATTTAGTTATTTAGTTATTTAGTTATTTAGTTATTTAGTTATTTAGTTATTTAGTTATTTAGTTATTTAGTTAATTAGTTATTTAGTTATTTAGTTATTTAGTTATTTAGTTATTTAGTTATTTAGTTATTTAGTTATTTAGTTATTTAGTTATTTAGTTATTTAGTTATTTAGTTATTTAGTTATTTAGTTATTTAGTTATTTAGTTATTTAGTTATTTAGTTATTTAGTTATTTAGTTATTTAGTTATTTAGTTATTTAGTTATTTAGTTATTTAGTTATTTAGTTATTTAGTTATTTAGTTATTTAGTTATTTAGTTATTTAGTTATTTAGTTATTTAGTTATTTAGTTATTTAGTTATTTAGTTATTTAGTTATTTAGTTATTTAGTTATTTAGTTATTTANTTATTTAGTTATTTAGTTATTTAGTTATTTAGTTATTTAGTTATTTAGTTATTTAGTTATTTAGTTATTTAGTTATTTAGTTATTTAGTTATTTAGTTATTTAGTTATTTAGTTATTTAGTTATTTAGTTATTTAGTTATTTAGTTATTTAGTTATTTAGTTATTTAGTTATTTAGTTATTTAGTTATTTAGTTATTTAGTTATTTAGTTATTTAGTTATTTAGTTATTTAGTTATTTAGTTATTTAGTTATTTAGTTATTTAGTTATTTAGTTATTTAGTTATTTAGTTATTTAGTTATTTAGTTATTTAGTTATTTAGTTATTTAGTTATTTAGTTATTTAGTTATTTAGTTATTTAGTTATTTAGTTATTTAGTTATTTAGTTATTTAGTTATTTAGTTATTTAGTTATTTAGTTATTTAGTTATTTAGTTATTTAGTTATTTAGTTATTTAGTTATTTAGTTATTTAGTTATTTAGTTATTTAGTTATTTAGTTATTTAGTTATTTAGTTATTTAGTTATTTAGTTATTTAGTTATTTAGTTATTTAGTTATTGAGTTATTTAGTTATTTAGTTATTTAGTTATTTAGTTATTTAGTTATTTAGTTATTTAGTTATTTAGTTATTTAGTTATTTAGTTATTTAGTTATTTAGTTATTTAGTTATTTAGTTATTTAGTTATTTAGTTATTTAGTTATTTAGTTATTTAGTTATTTAGTTATTTAGTTATTTAGTTATTTAGTTATTTAGTTATTTAGTTAGTTATTTAGTTATTTAGTTATTTAGTTATTTAGTTATTTAGTTATTTAGTTATTTAGTTATTTAGTTATTTAGTTATTTAGTTATTTAGTTATTTAGTTATTTAGTTATTTAGTTATTTAGTTATTTAGTTATTTAGTTATTTAGTTATTTAGTTATTTAGTTATTTAGTTATTTAGTTATTTAGTTATTTAGTTATTTAGTTATTTAGTTATTTAGTTATTTAGTTATTTAGTTATTTAGTTATTTAGTTATTTAGTTATTTAGTTATTTAGTTATTTAGTTATTTAGCCATTTAGTTATTTAGTTATTTAGTTATTTAGTTATTTAGTTATTTAGTTATTTAGTTATTTAGTTATTTAGTTATTTAGTTATTTAGTTATTTAGTTATTTAGTTATTTAGTTATTTAGTTATTTAGTTATTTAGTTATTTAGTTATTTAGTTATTTAGTTATTTAGTTATTTAGTTATTTAGTTATTTAGTTATTTAGTTATTTAGTTATTTAGTTATTTAGTTATTTAGTTATTTAGTTATTTAGTTATTTAGTTATTTAGTTATTTAGTTATTTAGTTATTTAGTTATTTAGTTATTTAGTTATTTAGTTATTTAGTTATTTAGTTATTTAGTTATTTAGTTATTTAGTTATTTAGCTATTTAGTTATTTAGTTATTTAGTTATTTAGTTATTTAGTTATTTAGTTATTTAGTTATTTAGTTATTTAGTTATTTAGTTATTTAGTTATTTAGTTATTTAGTTATTTAGTTATTTAGTTATTTAGTTATTTAGTTATTTAGTTATTTAGTTATTTAGTTATTTAGTTATTTAGTTATTTAGTTATTTAGTTATTTAGTTATTTAGTTATTTAGTTATTTAGTTATTTAGTTATTTAGTTATTTAGTTATTTAGTTATTTAGTTATTTAGTTATTTAGTTTTATTTAGTTATTTAGTTATTTAGTTATTTAGTTATTTAGTTATTTAGTTATTTAGTTATTTAGTTATTTAGTTATTTAGTTATTTAGTTATTTAGTTATTTAGTTATTTAGTTATTTAGTTATTTAGTTATTTAGTTATTTAGTTATTTAGTTATTTAGTTATTTAGTTATTTAGTTATTTAGTTATTTAGTTATTTAGTTATTTAGTTATTTAGTTATTTAGTTATTTAGTTATTTAGTTATTTAGTTATTTAGTTATTTAGTTATTTAGTTATTTAGTTATTTAGTTATTTAGTTATTTAGTTATTTAGTTATTTAGTTATTTAGTTATTTAGTTATTTAGTTATTTAGTTATTTAGTTATTTAGTTATTTAGTTATTTAGTTATTTAGTTATTTAGTTATTTAGTTATTTAGTTATTTAGTTATTTAGTTATTTAGTTATTTAGTTATTTAGTTATTTAGTTATTTAGTTATTTAGTTATTTAGTTATTTAGTTATTTAGTTATTTAGTTATTTAGTTATTTAGTTATTTAGTTATTTAGTTATTTAGTTATTTAGTTATTTAGTTATTTAGTTATTTAGTTATTTAGTTATTTAGTTATTTAGTTATTTAGTTATTTAGTTATTTAGTTATTTAGTTATTTAGTTATTTAGTTATTTAGTTATTTAGTTATTTAGTTATTTAGTTATTTAGTTATTTAGTTATTTAGTTATTTAGTTATTTAGTTATTTAGTTATTTAGTTATTTAGTTATTTAGTTATTTAGTTATTTAGTTATTTAGTTATTTAGTTATTTAGTTATTTAGTTATTTAGTTATTTAGTTATTTAGTTATTTAGTTATTTAGTTATTTAGTTATTTAGTTATTTAGTTATTTAGTTATTTAGTTATTTAGTTATTTAGTTATTTAGTTATTTAGTTATTTAGTTATTTAGTTATTTAGTTATTTAGTAATTTAGTTATTTCGTTATTTAGTTATTTAGTTATTTAGTTATTTAGTTATTTAGTTATTTAGTTATTTAGTTATTTAGTTATTTAGTTATTTAGTTATTTAGTTATTTAGTTATTTAGTTATTTAGTTATTTAGTTATTTAGTTATTTAGTTATTTAGTTATTTAGTTATTTAGTTATTTAGTTATTTAGTTATTTAGTTTTAGTTATTTAGTTATTTAGTTATTTAGTTATTTAGTTATTTAGTTATTTAGTTATTTAGTTATTTAGTTATTTAGTTATTTAGTTATTTAGTTATTAGTTATTTAGTTATTTAGTTATTTAGTTATTTAGTTATTTAGTTATTTAGTTATTTAGTTATTTAGTTATTTAGTTATTTAGTTATTTAGTTATTTAGTTATTTAGTTATTTAGTTATTTAGTTATTTAGTTATTTAGTTATTTAGTTATTTAGTTATTTAGTTATTTAGTTATTTAGTTATTTAGTTATTTAGTTATTTAGTTATTTAGTTATTTAGTTATTTAGTTATTTAGTTATTTAGTTATTTAGTTATTTAGTTATTTAGTTATTGAGTTATTTAGTTATTTAGTTATTTAGTTATTTAGTTATTTAGTTATCTGGTTATTTAGATATTTAGTTATTTAGTTATTTAGTTATTTAGTTATTTAGTTATTTAGTTATTTAGTTATTTAGTTATTTAGTTATTTAGTTATTTAGTTATTTAGTTATTTAGTTATTTAGTTATTTAGTTATTTAGTTATTTAGTTATTTAGTTATTTAGTTATTTAGTTATTTAGTTATTTAGTTATTTAGTTATTTAGTTATTTAGTTATTTAGTTATTTAGTTATTTAGTTATTTAGTTATTTAGTTATTTAGTTATTTAGTTATTTAGTTATTTAGTTATTTAGTTATTTAGTTATTTAGTTATTTAGTTATTTAGTTATTTAGTTATTTAGTTATTTAGTTATTTAGTTATTTAGTTATTTAGTTATTTAGTTATTTAGTTATTTAGTTATTTAGTTATTTAGTTATTTAGTTATTTAGTTTTTAGTTATTAGTTCGATAGTTATTTAGTTATTTAGTTATGTAGTTATTTAGTTATTTAGTTATTTAGTTATTTGGTTATTTAGTTATTTAGTTATTTAGTTATTTAGTTAGTCAGTTATTTATTTTAGTTATTTAGTTATTTAGTTATTTAGTTATTTAGTTATTTAGTTATTTAGTTATTTAGTTATTTAGTTATTTAGTTATTTAGTTATTTAGTTATTTAGTTATTTAGTTATTTAGTTATTTAGTTATTTAGTTATTTAGTTATTTAGTTATTTAGTTATTTAGTTATTTAGTTATTTAGTTATTTAGTTATTTAGTTATTTAGTTATTTAGTTATTTAGTTATTTAGTTATTTAGTATTTAGTTATTTAGTTATTTAGTTATTTAGTTATTTAGTTATTTAGTTATTTAGTTATTTAGTTATTTAGTTATTTAGTTATTTAGTTATTTAGTTATTTAGTTATTTAGTTATTTAGTTATTTAGTTATTTAGTTATTTAGTTATTTAGTTATTTAGTTATTTAGTTATTTATTAGTTTAGTTATTTAGTTATTTACTTATTTAGTTATATCGTTATTAGGTTATTTAGTTATTTAGTTTTTTAGTTATTTAGTTATTTATTTTGATATTTAGTTATTTAGTTATTTAGTTATTTAGTTATTTGTCTTAGTTATTTAGTTATTTAGATATTAGTTATTTAGTTATTTAGTTATTTAGTTATTTAGTTATTTAGTTATTTAGTTATTTAGTTATTTAGTTATTTAGTTATTTAGTATTTAGTTATTTAGTTATTAGTTATTTAGTTATTTAGTTATTTAGTTATTTAGTTATTTAGTTATTTAGTTATTTAGTTATTTAGTTATTTAGTTATTTAGTTATTTAGTTATTTAGTTATTTAGTTATTATATATTTAGTTATTAGTTATTTAGTTATTTAGTTATTTAGTTATTTAGTTATTTAGTTATTTAGTTATTTAGTTATTTAGTTATTTAGTTATTTAGTTATTTAGTTATTTAGTTATTTAGTTATTTAGTTATTTAGTTATTTAGTTATTTAGTTATTTAGTTATTTAGTTATTTAGTTATTTAGTTATTTAGTTATTTAGTTATTTAGTTATTTAGTTATTTAGTTATTTAGTTATTTAGTTATTTAGTTATTTAGTTATTTAGTTATTTAGTTATTTAGTTATTTAGTTATTTAGTTATTTAGTTATTTAGTTATTAGATATTTAGTTATTAGTTATTAGTTATTTAGTTATTTAGTTATTTAGTTATTTAGTTATTTAGTTATTTAGTTATTTAGTTATTTAGTTATTTAGTTATTTAGTTATTTAGTTATTTAGTTATTTAGTTATTTAGTTATTTAGTTATTTAGTTATTAGTTATTTAGTTATTTAGTTATTTAGTTATTTAGTTATTTAGTTATTTAGTTATTTAGTTATTAGTTATTTAGTTATTTAGTTATTTAGTTATTTAGTTATTTAGTTATTTAGTTATTTAGTTATTTAGTTATTTAGTTATTTAGTTATTTAGTTATTTAGTTATTTAGTTATTTAGTTATTTAGTTATTTAGTTATTTAGTTATTTAGTTATTTAGTTATTTTTTGTTATTTAGTTATTTAGTTATTTAGTTATTTAGTTATTTAGTTATTTAGTTATTTAGTTATTTAGTTATTTAGTTATTTAGTTATTTAGCTTAGCTATTTAGTTATTTGGCTTAGTTATTTAGTTATTTAGATATTTAGTTATTTAGTTATTTAGTTATTTAGTTATTTAGTTATTTAGTCATTCAGTTATTTAGTTATTTAGTTATTTAGTTATTTAGTTATTTAGTTATTTAGTTATTTAGTTATTTAGTTATTTAGTTATTTAGTTATTTAGTTATTTAGTTATTTAGTTATTTAGTTATTTAGTTATTTAGTTATTTAGTTATTTAGTTATTTAGTTATTAGTTATTTAGTTATTTAGTTATTTAGTTATTTAGTTATTTAGTTATTTAGTTATTTAGTTATTTAGTTATTTAGTTATTTAGTTATTTAGTTATTTAGTTATTTAGTTATTTAGTTATTTAGTTATTTAGTTATTTAGTTATTTAGTTATTAGTTATTTAGTTATTTAGTTATTTAGTTATTTAGTTATTTAGTTATTAGTTATTTAGTTATTTAGTTATTTAGTTATTTAGTTATTTAGTTATTTAGTTATTTAGTTATTTAGTTATTTAGTTATTTAGTTATTTAGTTATTTAGTTATTTAGTTATTTAGTTATTTAGTTATTTAGTTATTTAGTTATTTAGTTATTTAGTTATTTAGTTATTTAGTTATTTAGTTATTTAGTTATTTAGTTATTTAGTTATTTAGTTATTTAGTTATTTAGTTATTAGTTATTTATGTATTTAGTTTATTAGTTATTAGTTATATAGTTATTTAGTTATTTAGTTATTAGTTATTTAGTTATTTAGTTATTTAGTTACTTAGTTATTTAGTTATTTAGTTATTTAGTTATTTAGTTATTTAGTTATTTAGTTATTAGTTATTTAGTTATTTAGTTAAGTTATTTAGTTATTTAGTATTTAGTTATTAGTAATTTAGTTATTAGTTATTTAGTTATTTAATTATTTAGTTATTTAGTTATTTAGTTATTAGTTATTAGTTATTTAGTTGTGTAGTTATTGAGTTATTAGTTATTTAGTTATTTAGTTATTCATATATTGAGTAATTTAGCTATTTAGTTATTTAGTTATTTAGTTATTTAGTTATTTAGTTATTTAGTTAGTAGTTATTTAGTTATTTAGTTATATAGTTATATAGTTATTTAGTTATTTAGTTAATTAGTTATTTAGTTATTTAGTTATTTATTTATATAGTTATTTAGTTTTATAGTTATTTAGTTATTTAGTTATTTAGTTATTAGTTATTTAATTATTAGTTATTTAGTTATTTAGTTATTTAGTTATTTATTTATTTAGTTATTTAGTTATTTAGT